>APFE030704626.1:8804-38252 GCA_000404065.3 Pinus taeda | reverse complement strand
TTTCTCAACAATAAATAGGCCTTCGAGCCTCATTGTAACAAAGTTCAGAGGCATGTAGCCATCACATCTCTTCTCAGAGATAAGCTACCATCGCCCTAGCTAGTTTATTTCCATTTCTGATTGTAAGCATGTTTCAGTAATTTCCATCAATGAATTGAAGTATTATTTCCGCTGTATCTTTGTGTTTATGGTTATCTCTGTAATTTGTTGCATTCCTGTTTAAATCCGGATCACCTACATTCCTGGAAATTTCCTATTTCGATACGGGAAATGTTTGAGGGCCAGGAACTCATTGCAAAGGACTTCACCCAAGCTAAAGAGGTGTAGTGTCACGGGGTGTGTTAGCAAGCCACTTTTGCCATCGCCACCAATGCCAAATGGTGATGCCAATCTTCATAGATCCTCTGTAACATATTTGTGGTCATTGTGAATAGAAAAAGGTGATAAAGGACAAGTTGGTGTAAGCTCCCACGATGGCCATTGAAATATGAATCAGATGCATTACATAACAGTGGGCAATGTTTTCCTGGTCGGGCCATGGCGGAGTTTGAGTGTAAGTTCTGATGCGGCACAAGGAGGATCGAGCTCTGAACTTATACGATAAAATCAGGAAACCTTATCCTTACACCAGTAAAAACCATAGTCTTGTATATTTTCCATTGGCACAACCAATTTTTCCTCTAACATGATTCATTATGGATTCCCTATAGAGGTGGATTGTTCTTCTTTTTCTTCATCCATATACAGCACATGGAAAAGTTCTAGGATTTGATATCCACCTTGCCTTTATCAATTAGACATACAGTTATCTTGGTAAACCTTTCTAAACTAGATATTTGACTCCATCACCCAATGAGCTATTGATTTCAGGCCCAACCAAACCCTATATCAACTCAACCTATATAAAGATCTATCCACAGTGTAAACTTTAGAGAGATCCCTCTCTGGATTAAAGGGACTAGCCTTCAATCTACAAGTTAGAGTGAAAAGGTTACCTTGGAAACTTCTCTCCTATAGCCAAGAGAAACTTTCTAAGTGCTAACAGGATGAAGATATGGTGATGTGGCCCGTAAGGTTTCCCCGAAGGTCCTTTTTTCACGCCCAAGGGATCAACCGGGATGAGGTCAAACAAGATGAGTTGGTTGACACACCAGTCTAGCGCTTGTGTTACTAGCTAGCGGTGGACCCGCTTGACAGGTCATCCTTGTTGGGAATTGGTTTGGAGAAAAGGCCATAGGCCATGTAGGGTCAGAGCCTTAAGTACGAAATAATTAGTTCACATCATAAAGGAATTGACGAGATGATGCCAGTCAGGATGAGCTGGCTGACACACCATCCTTGTGATCCTACTATTGGTTAGAGGTGGACGTCCTTGTATGGTTAGCCCACAGCATTCGGAACCCGGAATTTTTTGGGTGGATGCAAAGAAAAAGTGTCATGCAAGGATAAATGGGATGACATGGCAGAGCCACCACGTGCACCAATCGGAACGAAGAGCGAACCCACTCGGATTATTTGGAAGGAGCAATAGATGGAGGCATTGGCATAAATTTTCAAGATTATGTGGGAAATATGACGTGTTCCTAGAAGTCATGCTATTAGGCGAAACTGTGGCCCACTTCTCATGTGACCCAGAACTTGATCCAAGAAGAATAAAAGGGAGACACACTAGGAAGCGTCAAGAACATAAGGGAATGATGACATCACCTTACGTCACCCCGAAGGAATGTTGGGGAGGAAGAATCGAATGCATATGGTAAAACCTTATGGGATGACATAAGGTGGATATGTGGCAAGGCTCGCATTGTTGTAATGGTGTTATTAGTTAGGAACTTGCTCACTTTTCAAGTCATCCTGATGGGTTCACCTCAAAACATTTGCAAGCAGTTGCATAATGGAATAGCAAGGCTGACGGAGCATCAGGCCAAATAGGCCTACACCTTAGAAGAGAAGTGGCATTCCCATTGGCTAGGAGTGGAGCCACTTGGGCCAATCAGAAATAGTATCTCGTGGAGGTGAGACCCACTAGTCTACATAGGCCCGAAGGCCTCACCCCGGAAGTTTAAAGGGAGGATTCAAATGTAAGCGTCGAGAGGAAACATGCGGGATGATGTAAGTCATGTCACCCTTTCAGAGCATGTACCTGATTGTTGGAGAGAGGGCCCCATTTGCTAGGTCAGCCTGATGTTATGACCCTAGAAAAATAAAGAGGTGCAGCAAAGGAGGTGATGGGATGAAATATTTAGGGTGACGAGGGATAGGTTGCGGTGGCAGACAAAGGTGGAATGGAAAACCAATGGGTATAGGAGGCAATAAGGTCCCACTTCTCACATGAGCCCCAGTAGTAAGGCCCCGTTGGTTAGAAAAGAAGCATGCCCAGAATCTTCAGCATGGAAAGAACAGGATGATGTGTCCCTAGACGTCATCCTGGAGGTATAAGGAGGGATAGGATGAAGGCATCAGATTGACATGGTTAATTCATGACCGTTGGGTTCAGTCAAATGAAATGAAGAGCTTCAAGAAAGTAAGCAGGGAAATTTTGGCTCTAATTGGTCTAAGAGGATCGAATTCCACACGGCCCAACAGAGGACTGCCACATGGCATCCCTATGACGTGGCAGGGCATGATCTTTGGGAGGCAATATCTCACAATCCGGGGGTCAAATTGAGGCAAAATTTATACCACCAAATTCATCTCAACGAGACGAACACAATGGCAATGGTTATTTTGAGTTTAGTGGAGTTAGAGAAAACTCAAAAATTTTATACCCCATTTTCATAATTGTACTTTGAAGATTGGGCATGCATAGTGACCACCTCCTTTTCTAGATATTGGGTAAGGGGTGTTGTTACATTGTTGTCATATTCAATCTTCCTGGCTTCCATACCTTATTTTGTAATGCTTCATTGGCCTTGTTGATTTACTCTCTTGTAGTCAATTGGTTTCTATTATAAAGTGTCTTCATCACTTTAGTATTCCTCTTCTTAGACTAATTCTCCATCAGCACACATAACTCATCATTTTAAATTTTCAACATATCCCTTTGCTGATACATGCCTCTAGCACCATTTATCTGCATATATACTTTTAAAAATTTAAAAACTTTATGGCCTCAATTTCGATTTCACTATCCCCATAACCTCTTTGCTTCTATTCTTCATCACCTAGCATCTTTTCAAAAGTTATTCAAGGAACTTGTCTTCCTTCTCCATGATTGGTTTTCAACAAGCTAACTTTCATCTTCATTTGCATCAACACATAAAATAAGGTCATTACAACAAATATTTTAACTATTATGTTCTTGAAGTCCATCATCAGCAATAAAGATGAATGTTTATACCAGTTGCTTCTCTTTTTCATTTTCTACTACAAATATCTAGCTTGTTACTCCTTTATGTACATTAAATTTTCTTTGAAAATTCTTCCCATCTTCTACAGCTTGTTGGTTAATTTTAATGCATTCCTCCTTTTTATTATCTCCCAAGACAATTTTTGGCTTTACACACCGTTGTCTTTCAAAATTTCTCATCTTCCAATAATACATATGGCTTCTCGATCATCTCATTCATTGATTTCAAATAAATGCCTTGCTAGACTAGTTGTCCAAAATCAATTCCAAAAACATTGATTTCATTAAATATTGTTAGAGAACTTTTGGAAAAAATTGTGTAGATGTTTACTTTGTATGACGTTTCGAGTGAACACTCCACCCATCATCAAGGACTATAAATAAAATAGATGACGAGAGTGAATGCTAAATCTTGGGGCAATTTGGTTGCAAATGATCTTTTTTCTAACTTCTTCTTTGATCAAATTATTAGCTAATATGTTATCAACATGGATTCGGTGAAGCGTCAACCCACATGGAAGAACAAGCTATTGGGTCCTGACTAGGTGGCCAAGAAACTTGATCACTTTTTGGTGTTGTTGTCACTCAGTGCTTTATAAAATTATCAGTTTCCCAGAGTGGATAAAATAAGTGAATTTTTGAAGCCATTTCCCAAGACACATAAGCTCTCAGAGTTTAATAAATCCCTCTCCATTGCATAGTGCTCGTGATAAGCTTTCCAATGGTATATGGAAGTCCAAAAATGGACTCCTCGGTCATAAGTTCAAGCAGATTAAAGATACCCTTTGAAAAGCTACAAAACATAAAGAAAAGACCAAAGCAAAAGGCTCATCACAAATCGCAATCGGAGCTTCTAGAAGCAACAAAGGAGGGAAGTAATATTAGCGATCAGTCGATCGCTGATATCGTAGATCGATTATCGGCAGAACCAAGGCATCGCAAATCGCAATCGACGATCGAAGGCCCATGGCACATAAGTGCTTTAGTGGTTCACGAGCAGAGCGTCGATATCACATATCGGCAATGGGAAAATCCCGCAAACTCGCAATCCTACATATCGAACATATCACAATCTCGCATATTGGCCATATCAAAATCTCGCATATCAGCCATCATCGCAGTCTCGCATATCGCACTATCGGAAAATCAACTATCGGCGAGGTCCCGGGCACAAGCTTACGGTTTATCCACAGTTCATGATGTTGAACGTTGATATCGCAGATCAGTGATTGCAGACACAAAGCGGTGCACACAAGTGTAGTGCCAGAATCATCGTTGAATGTTGATATTGTGGGAATCGCCCAAAATCGGGCTTCAGCGTTAAAGTGCCAAGAGTGTCGAAAAACAATTAACAAAGGAAATCAATTGAAAAACCAAGGTGGGATGGCCCTTTTCTCTTTCCTCCAAGGACTACGTGGCAGAGCACCATTGGTCCAGGTAAATCTACATGGAAGTTGAGGTCAGCATGATGTGGTAGTATTGTCATGTCCCTTCTCAAATGAATTAGTCACTAGATGCAGCGACACAATTTTGGCAGCATTTTTGGTTTAGGGGGAGGAACCCACACGCAAAAACTTAGGAATTATAGGCAATCCGATTTATTTCTAGCAGCTAGTGGAATGTGGGCGCCACCACATGCATAATTCGAAATTGGCCAAGGAATACGTTGGAGGGAATTCAAGCAAGTGGATGGAGGGTCCCACATGAGGTTGAGGGGGCCCAAGGAGATATAAAGAGAGATCGTCTCTCATTCTTGATTCATTCTAATCACTTTGACAAACAAACTTACCTTTCAACGCTTTGCTGCTTAGAGAGTCTACCGGATATTTAGCCAAAAATCTTCCGCAGAGAAGACTCAACATCTACTTCAAGGGACCATCTATGCCCGCCCTAGGGAGGTTGTTACACAGGGGTTTTTAGGGAGTTTGGTACAGTCACACACTTCAACCATCAGCGCAGGGAGGAAACTACGTATTCCTGGGCAGCCAGAGAAAACACAAGAGGAGTTAGAAATCAACAAGGGGGATTCACATCTTACTGTGAGAGCTAGGAATAGACCAGCAAAAGGATTCACAGCTTGCTAGGAGAGCCGGGAGTTGAGGAGGCAGCATAGAAAAGGAAACTCTGCCATAGTAGCAGCCAGCTAGAACAGCATGACAGTCAGTCAAAATTCTGGATACATGTGTTGCGCAGAGGCCACTGTAACAGCAAACTCATGGTGTTGGGAGACCAAGGGTCGTCCCGAGAGCAAGGAGTTAGTCAGTACAGGTGAACCCAATGTTCTAGGGGTATTTTTAGAGGGATTTGAAGGTTGTTTCCTGCAAGTCAAATTTGGTTGTAGTAGCTGGGGAGAGGCTCTAAGGAGGCCGAAAATCCAAAGTCAAAATTAGAGAAATTCTCTTCTGAGTTTTTCTGGGTTTTGTCCAAAGAGTCTAAGGCTTAAAGGATATAATTTTTTGGGCGGTTTTTGGGCACCTTCCAGTAGGTCAAAGTTAGCAGATCAGCAGTTTTGCTGGGACAACGCAGTGCAAGTGGTGCAGCAACTGAATGACCATCATCTCAGTTATTCCATCACCTAGGTTTAGTCCAGCTTGTCCTTAAGACAAACCCAGGTGCACTGCTACATTTATATTGTACCCATTTCTCTCAGATTTTCTAATATATGGCTCAGTAGTTCCAGATTTACATTGTTTCCATGGATGTGCAATCCCTGTTTTTAATTTTATGTTGTTACATTGTTTATTTGTTTAAATATTAATCATATTCCTACTTAGGAACATTGCACTGTTATCAGAGCCTAATTCTTGGCTCAGTCGTGGGGTTAGCTTCCTATGAGAGGAGAAGACCGAGAGAGCATCACTTACTAGAGGCAAAGGTACAGGAGCGAAGAAAGGGAGCTGGAGATTGCACTAGATACGGAGGAAAAAGGGAAAGCAGTAGCTAAAGAGGAGGAAATGACAGAGCCCAAGAGTAGGGAGGAGATGGCTTTTGATAGCCTCTTGAGGGCTTTTAATGACTTGGCCAGGGGGAAGAAAGACATGCTGGAAGAAATCAAATCATAGAACCAAGACAGAGCCACACCTAGAGGGTTCTTGTGTGGAGAAACTTCAGGGGCTTTTCAGCCTTTTGATCAACCCTCACCAGCAGTGCAGCACCCTTCAGTGAGTGTTCCCACTAGGGTTACACTACCCTCTTTTGTGCCTATATCACAAATCGAACCATCAAGAGAGGAGGACCCTCCCTGGATGGGAGACTACTTTAGAGAGTGGCAAGCAATGGACGAAGATTTCAAAGAAGCCCTCTCCTTCAGAGATTACTACAAGCTCAAGCAAAGTGAGAGGAACAAAGGGTACAGAGGACAAGGAACCTAAAACTATGCACTACAAATAAATGTAGGGAGGATGTACTTCCCTACATTTGATGGCACTGCCAAGTGCACATCCATGGCTTGGGTTGAAAAGATGGACACATACTTTCAACTCAACTGGATGACAAAACAGGAGGCCTTTAAGATGGTAGCGCTACACTTGGAGGGGGAAGCCCATGACTGATGGTTTCACGGCCTAACCACTTTAGGACACGCCCAAATAGTTTCATATGAGGACTTCACCAGGAGGGTGGTGGAGTGATTCGATCACAAGGATCCGGAAGCATCCTTTAGGGAGCTGACACAACTGCACCAGACAGGCAACCTGGAGTAGTATTTTCTGATTTTTTGTGTGTGTCAGTGATGGTCCCAGATCTATCCGAGGCTAGGAGGGTATACACCTTCATTGAGAGTTTTCTTGAGCCTCTGCATGGACTAGTGAAGTCACACATACCCTCTACATTGCAAGAGGCAGTGGTGTGCGCCAAAGATTTGCAGGGGGCGTCCCCAAGACTAGAGCACCATTCCCTGCACGGACCCCTTTCCCACAAAAAGGGCATGAGACTAGACCCCTGCCACCAAGGACCACATAGGGTAGGGGCTAGCCAGATGAGGAGACACAGAAGGACCTATGGAGGAGGAAGTTATGCTTCACATGCAGAAAGCCCTGAGCACTAGGCCATAGGTGCACAACGGAGCACATTACATTGAGGGATTTTCTGGCAGTGACCAGGAGGACAAGGTGCAGTAGGATTATGGTAGGAGAGATGGAGAGATTTCACGAGACAGAGGGCCACCACCTCCATAAGGAGGGGCATCTCTTGCCTCATCATGGGGAGTACTTGCTTCTCTATGTGATATTCCTAAGTTTTTGACACTCTAGATCAGAGGTACGGTACAGAGATAGAGGGTGTCGATACTAGTGGATAGTGGGGCTACCCATGACTTCATAAATGCATAGCTAGTCTAGAGGAGGGGCCTCACCACAATAGAGTTTGAGGGATTCTTCGTCCTAGCGCCATGTGACCATACCATCTATGTGTACCAGAGATGTGCCCTCCTTGACAGTAGTTATGGGAAACTACTCAATGATGGACCACTTCTTTGTGTTCGATGTGCCGAACACCAATCTGACGATGGGTGTCTAGTGGTTTTATTCCCTTGGGAGAGTTACTACAGATTGGTGAAAACCCAAGAAGGAGTTCATGGGGCGAGATGGCAAACTTGTGGTTTTGAGAGGCATGCAATCTTATCTGCCTCAAACAGTTTTGGCCCATAGGATGGAGGCAAATCTTCGACATGGGAACATTGCATGGGCAATCAAAGTGAGGATCTTAGGGATTGGGGGATAGGCACAGTCACCACCAGTAGACATACAGGTGCTTCTAGACAAATACATGATGGTGTTCGGGGACATTCCACCAAGGCAGCCACCAGATAGAGGGTTTGAGCACACCATTGAGCTAAATTTGGGTATAAAAACAGTCATCACTACCCCTTACAAGCACCCCAAAGCCTATAAGGATGAGATAGAGAAGGATATTCAGGATTTTCTTGCTTTGGGTCACATCAAACCTAGTTCCAGTCCCTTCGCTTCTTTCGTAGTGCTGGTGAAGAAGAAGGATGGGACCCTCAAGATGTGCATAGAATACAAAACCCTTAACAGGAAGACCCTCAAGAACCGGTACCCCATTCCTTGCATTAATGATCTCATGGATGAGCTTAGAGGAGCCAAGTACTTCTCTAAGATCGATCTGCGTTCGGGGTACCACCAGATCAGAGTTTGAGATCAGAACATCCCAAAGATAGCATTCCAGTGCCACTATGGGCACTTTCAGTTTCTAGTCATACCATTTGGGTTGACCAATGCTCCTCCCACATTTTAGTCTTACATGAACCACATCTTTCGAGGGCAGCTGAGGAGGTTCATACTAGTGTTTTTTTATGACATCCTGATTTATAGCTGAACTTGGGAGGAGCACCTCCAACACTTGGAGGAGGTACTACACATTCTGGAGGAGCAAAGGTTTTATGCCAAGCTCTCCAAATGTGAGTTTGGATTGACAGAGATGCTCTATCTTGAGCATATCATTGGAGCAGACGAGGCGAAGGTTCATGAGGACAAGTTTCAGGCCATCCGAGATTGACCAATACCCTGAGACATGAATACGCTGAGAGACTTCTTGGGCATCTGCACTTACTACAGGAAGTTTGTCAATGGGTTCTCACAGCTGGTCGCACCCTTGACTGACTTGACCAAGAAAGGGGCCTTCGCATGGACTGAGGGAACACAGGTCACTTTCGATTGCCACAAGGACGTGATGAATAGTTTCCCTATTTTGGCACTCCCAAATTTTTCCTAGTCATTCACGGTGGAGTGTGATGCATCAAGAGTGGGAGTTGGAGCCATTTTGTCACAAGAGGGGCACCCTATAGCTTTCAAGAGTCGGAATATCCTACTGCATGAGCTGTCATATTCCATATATGACAAGGAGATTTTGGCCATCATGCATGTATTGGCCAAGTTCCTCCAGTACTTGATGGGCAAACGATTCAGAGTGAAGACTCATCACAATAGTTTTCGACATTTCATGGGGTAGCAGGGCATCAATGACAGGTAGCAGAGATGGGTCAGCAGGGTGCAGGCCTACAACTTTGATATTGAGTATGTGTGGGGCAAGCACAATGTGGTGGCCGATGCTCTATCTAGGAGACTGGCTGGGTTATCTCTTATGAGCATCTTCCAAGATTGGAAGGCTTAGCTATTGGTTGAGTACTCCAAGGACAGGAAGGCATGCGAGGTGCTAGAGGGGACACATGTAGGTGAGTGTTATTGTATGATGGATGAGGTCATCTATTGAAAGGGGCGCATTTACTTAGTGCCCAACTCGCAATTGAGGGAGAGGGTACTCCAGGCTGCTCACGATTCACCATTGTCTGAACATCAGGGGTTCCGGAAGACTTACATGGTTGTTCAAGAGAGGTTCACATGGAAAGGCCTCAAGGAGGATGTGCTACAACACATAAGGGAGTGTGAGGCCTGCCAGCAGAACAAAGGGGAGCTAACTCACCTTGCAGGGCTATTACAGCCACTTCCCGTTCCAAAGGGGAAATCAGAAAGTATCTCGATGGATTTCATCACGGGGCTCCCCACAGTATAGGGTAAGGATTGCATATATGTGGTGGTCGATAGGCTGACCAAATTTTCCCACTTCTTTTCCATCCCCACTAGATTCACAGTAGACCAGGTTGCCGAGTTTTTCTTCTGGGAGGTTTTCAGACTACATGGACTCCCCAAGCACATTATTAGTGACAGAGACAGTAGATTCATGGGTGGCTTTTGGCAGGAGATTTTCAGGTTGGCTGGGATGGAGCTTACTCCTAGCACTAGTTACCAGCCTCAGACGGATGGCTAGACAGAGAGGGTTAATCAGTGGTTGGAGGGGTACCTGAGGAACTATGTGATAGGTCAGCAAAGGACGTGGATTTGGTGGTTGCACTTGGGCAAGTTCTGCCACAACACCACACACCACATGTCTATTGGTATGACTCCTTTCCATGCCCTCTATGGTTATGATGCTCTAACTTTTGTTCATGTTATTTTCAAAGACAGTCGAGCCCCAAAGACAAAATACTAAGTCCAAGAGAGCTAAGATATCATCAAAGCTCTCAAGGATAATCTAGCAACAGCCCAGAATCAACAAAAACTATATGTATATTGGCACAGGGTAGAGAGGCACTTTGAGGAAGGGGACCTAGTATACCTCCAGTTGTAACCTTATAGATAATCTACGCTAAAATAGAAGGGGGGCGAGAAGATACAACCATGTTTCTATGGGCCCTACCAAGTGACTAGGTGGGTTGGGGAGGTGGCCTATGAGCTAGTGCTCCTTCCGGGGAGCAAGATCCACAACTTGTTTCATGTCTCATGCTTTAAAAAGGTGTTGGGACAAAAGGTGACCATAGCAGGTGATCTACCCCCATTGGATGATGAGGGCCATCTGGTGTTGGAACCAGAGGCCATACTAGAAAGCAGGGAGAGAAGACTGAGGAGTAGAACCATCAGGGATTTTTTGGTATGCTGGAAGAACTTATCGGATGAGGATGCCACCTGGGAGGGTGAGCACATACTATATCACCAGGCTTTGAGGTTGCTTAAGGGCAAGCAACATTTGGGAGGGGAGGACTGTCATGTCCCTTCTCAAATGAATTAGTAACGGGATGCAGCAACACAATTTTGGCAACATTTTTGGTTTAGGAGGAGGACCCCAAACGCAGAAACTTAGGAACTATAGGAAATCCGATTTATTTCTAGCAGATAATGGAATGTGGGGGCCACCACATGAATAATTCAAAATTGGCCAAGGAATATGTTGTAGGGAATTCAAGCTAGTGGATGGAGGGGCTCGCATGAGGCTAAGGGGGCCTAAGGAGCTATAAAGAGAGATCAACTCTCATTCTATATTCATTCTGATCATTTTGACAAACAAACTTACCTTTGTATGCTCTGCTGCTTAGCGAGTCTACCAGTTGTTTAGCCACGAGTCTTCTGCAGGGAAGATTCAACCTCTACTTTGAGGGAACATTCATGCCCGCCCTAGGGAGGTTGTTACACAAGGGTTTTGAGGGAGTCCGATACAGTCACACACTTCACCCATCAGTGCAGTGAGGAAACTGTGTATTCCTAAGCAGCGAGAGAACATGCAGAAGGAGTTGGAAATCAGCAAGAGATATTCACAACTTACTGGGAGAGACAGGAATACACCAGCAAAGGGATTCATAGCTTACTGGGAGAGCCAAGAGTTGAGTAGGAAACATAGAAAAGGAAACTCTGCTGGAGTAGCAGCCAACTAGACCATCGTAGCAGTCAGTCGAAATTCTGGACGGAGGTGTTGATCATAGGCCATTGTAGTAGCAAACTCGTGGTGCTAGGAGATAAATCATCCGAACCAAGGGTCATCTAGGGAGCAAGGAGTTAGTCAGTAAAAGTGAGCCCAACATTCTAGGGGTATTTTCAGAGGGATTTGCAGGTTGTTTCCTACAAGTCAAATTTGGTTGTAGCAGTTAGGGAGAGGCTCCAAGGAGGCAAAAAATCCAAAGTCAAAATCAGATAAATCCCTTCAAGGTTTTTCTAGGTTTTGTCCAAGGAGTCTAAGGCTGAAAGGATATAATTTTCTGGGCAGTTTTTGGGCACCTTCCAACAGGTTGAAGTTAGCAGATCAGCAGTTTTTCTAGGACAGTGTAGTGCAAGTGGTGCAGCAATTGAACGGCCATCATCTCAGCTATTCCATCACCTGGGTTTAGTCCAGCATGTCCTTGAGACAAGCCCAGGGGCACCGCTACATTTATATTGTACCCATTTCTCTCATATCTTCAACTTCATGTTTCTCAACATTGAAAGTAGCAACCTTGCGTCATCCATGGTCCATTTATCAATTCCATCGAGCCAAGTGAAGGAAAAAGACACGCTCTTCGAGTTATTGATGAAAAAAAGAAAAATTATGTCCCATAATCACAAAGGAATGGGAAAATAATGAGAGTTTTTTTTAGTGTGATTTTTTGAACTTTCTAGTGTTAGAATCTGGTGGAAAATTTTGAGGTGAAATCTTGATTTGAGTTATTTAAACTAGGTTTTTTACTGTATATATGGATTCAGCACCCTTAAAAGCCTTTAAGACACTTCTATTACACATGATTATCCATCAAACTTATGATTTCAATATTTTAGAGAATTTCAACCCGAAAAACCCACCGTAAAAACTTCTCCGAAAGCCTGAATCCTAGGGTCCTCTGAAAAGTCCAGGAAATCCATGAAGACTGGGAAGTCAACCCAATGTTGTGATAACCCGGAAAGTTGATTCTACAAACTGCCCATCAAATTGATCGACGGTTATTATTTGACCAGACATCACCACTTCTACTTTCCAAAAACCATTGTGAATGCCCCCGTAAGCAGTATACGGTTTTCAAAAAGCCATACATGGCTTTCTCAACGTGTACGTGGAGATTAACACCTAGGACCTGTGATCCAGCTCTTCACCTCCAGCTAGACTTTATGTGACCTTTAACAAAGCCTGGGCTTATGACTCACATTCATATTAAATTTTATTAACATTTTGTCGAGACCCCAAATGGATTGGTATTTGTCCTCTAACTTGTAAAGGAGTCGGGGTTTTATTTTCAAAGGATTTTATTTAATATTATATATATATATATATATATATATATATATATATATATATATATATATAATATTAAAACTACCTTTTTCTAATTCAAATTATTTGAAAAAAAAAATTATATAAAAAGAGAAACGGTTACCAAAACTATTTCAAGACGCAGTGAGTACAATAATGGTCGGAGGAAGAAATAAAATCTCATGAAATAGATTTTGAATGGTTCAGAGGTTCCGAGTACAGTTCTCATCACTGACATTCTAAGAAGAAAATATCTTTGAAATTTGGAAAATACATTGCAATTTGATTCTAGCTTGGGTAGTTGAAGTCATGTTTACTTTAGCTTATTTTCATTTTCATGAATGTTTTTCATCTGTCAGCGTGAGTCTAATGAAGTTGCTTGCTTCTTTTTATTTAGCAGATTTACTAATGTTGTCTTCTCAGCTGAGAGTACATGCAAAATTTATCTAAAGAAGCCTTAAAAGGTGCTCCACCACATTGGAAATTCATCCACATGTTTTCAACATTTCGGTGTTATTTCTACAGTAGCTATATTCAGATCATTAATTGCCTAGTATGAACTTTGTCATATTTATTTTCTTCAAATCACTTCTTGATTCCAAGACCCTGCAACTCTCAAAATTTTCTGGCCATTTTGTTTTGGAAAGCTATGGTTTTAGAATTAGAAGTGTTGGTTGCAAGCCCTCATGGCCTGTCCCTCCAGCCATTGATATTAACTATTTCTATTCAATCTTAAGATGTATCAAGCATTGGTTCTCCCACAACCAGGAACTATCTCTAAGAGTTACAACAAAAGGCATGATGCATTTCTGGTTGAATACATGTAAATAACCCAATATAGTATGAAATTCCACAGATAGTGGAAGGATCCATAAGGATTTAGATTAAAATCCTGGAAACATTGGGCAAAAGACCCTTTCTATTTATATGAAATGATTACATGGGAGATATCTCTCTTAACAGGAACTATGTATACATATGAACGATTATTCTCTCAGTTAGAAGTCTATTAAGATACACAGCAGATGTTGAACTAACACTAATGGATTTGTCCCACTTTGGAGCTCATTTGAGCCCTGTGCTCTCTACATAAGTGGCCTTTTACCCATGTGTTATCCGCAGCCTAGATGTATTCCACTAGCTTCCTAGCGTCACTGGTTAGGCACTAGATGGTCTTGCATAGTGCCATAGAGTCACTTGCAGACCTGCTTTGGAGTTAGGAACTCTTGGCGTGTGGAAAGAGAGGTGGAGCCCTTTGGTAGTTCACTAAAAGTCCACAGCAGAGTATGGCAACAGGAGCATCTATGCCTACATGCCTGGAAATTTCCTATTTCGATATGGGAAACGTTTGAGGGCCAAGAACTCATTGCAGAGGCCTTCACCCAAGCTAAAGAGGTGTAGTGTCACAGGGTGTGTTAGCAAGCCACTTTTACCATCGCCACCAATGCCAATCTTCATAGACCCTCTGTAACATATTTGTGGTCACTGTGAATAGAAAAAGGTGATAAAGGACAAGTTTGTGTGAGCTCCCATGATGGCCATTGAAATATGAATCAGATGCATCACATAACAGTGGGCAAGGTTTTCCTGGTCGGGCCATGGCAGAGTTTGAGTGTAAGTTCTGATGTGGCACAAGGAGGATCGAGCTCTGAACTTATACGATAAAATCAGGCAACCTTATCCTTGCACTAGTAAAAACCATAGTCTTGTATATTTTCCATTGGCACAACCAATTTTTCCTCTAACATGATTCATGGTGCATGCCCTATAGAGGTGGATGGTGCTTCTTTTTCCTCATCCATCTACAGCAAATGGAAAAGTTCTAGGATTTGATATCCACCTTGCCTTTATCAATTAGACATACAGTTATCTTGGTAAGCCTTTCTAAACCTAGATATTTGACTCCATCACCCAATGAGCTATTGATTTCAGGCCCAACCAAACCCTATATCAACTCAACCTATATAAAGAGATAGCCACAGTGTAAACTTCAGAGAGATCCCTCTTTGGATTAAAGGGACTAGCCTTCAATCTACAAGTTAGAGTGAAAAGGTTACCTTGGAAACTTCTCTCCTACAGCCAAGAGAAACTTTCTAAGTGCTAACAGGATGAAGATATGGTGATGTGGCCCGTAAGGTTTCCCCAAAGGTCCTTTTTGCATGCCGAAGGGATCAATCGGGATGAGGTCAAACAAGATGAATTGGTTGACACACCAGTCTTACGGTTGTGTTACTGGCTAGGGGTGGACCTGCTTGATAGGTCATCCTTGTTGGGAATTGATTTGGAGAAAAGGCCATAGGCCATGTAGGGTCAGAGCCTTAAGTACGAAATAATTAGTTCACATCATAAAGGAATTGACAAGACGATGCCAGTCAGGATGAGCTGGCTGACACACCATCCTTGTGATCCTACTATTGGTTAGAGGTGGACATCCTTGTACGGTTAGCCCACAGCATTCGGAACCCGGAATTTTTTGGGTGGATGCAAATAAAAAGTGTCATGCAAGGATAAGTGGGATGAAATGGAAGAGCCACCACGTGCACCAATCGGAACGAAGAGCGAACCCACTCGGGTTATTTGGAAGGAGCAGTAGATGGAGGCACTGGCATAAATTTTCAAGATGATGTGGGAAATATGACGTGTTCCTAGAAGTCATGTTATTAGCCGAAAGTGTGGCCCACTTCTCATGTGGCCTAGAACTTGATCCAAGAAGAATAAAAGGGAGACACACTAGGAAGCGTCAAGAACATAAGGGAATGATGACATCACCTTACGTCACCCCGAAGGAATGTTGAGGAGGAAGAATCGAATGCATATGGTAAAACCTTGTGGGATGACGTAAGGTGGATATGTGGCAAGGCTCGCATTGTTGTAATGGTGTTATTGGTTAGGAACTTGCCCACTTGTCAAGTCATCCTGATGGGTTCACCTCGGAACATTTGCAAGTAGTGGCATAATGGAATAGCAAGGCTGACAGAGCATCAGGCCAACTAGGCCTACACCTCAGAAGAGAAGTGGCATTCCCATTGGCTAGGAGTGGAGCCACTTGGGCCAATCAGAAATAGTATCACATGGAGGTGAGACCCACTAGTCTACATAGGCCCAACGGCCTCACCCCGGAAGTTTAAAGGGAGGATTCAAATGTAAGCATCAAGAGGAAACATGCGGGATGATGTAAGTAATGTCACCCTTTCAGAGCATGTACCTGATTGTTGGAGAGAGGGTCCCATTTGCTAGGTGAGCCTGATGTTATGACCCTAGAAAAATAAAGAAGTGTAGCAAAGGAGGTGATGGGATGAAAGATTTAGGGTGACGTAGGATAGGTTGCGGTGGCAGACAAAGGTGGAATGGAAAACCAATGGGTAGAGGAGGCCATAAGGTCCCACTTCTCACATAAGCCCCAGTAGTAAGGCCCCGTCGGTTAGAAAAGAAGCATGCCCAGAATCGTTAGCATGGAAAGAACGGGATGATGTGTCCCTAGACGTCATCCTGGAGGTATAAGGAGGGATAGGATGAAGGCATCAGATTGACGTGGTTAATTCATGACTGTTGGGTTCAGTCAAATGAAATGAAGAGCTTCAAGAAAGTAAGGAAAGAAATTTTGGCTCTGATTGGTCCAAGAGGATCGAATTCCACGCGGCCCAACAGAGGACTGCCACACGGCATCCCTATGACGTGGCAGGGCATGATCTTTGGGAGGCAATATCTCACAATCCGGGGGTCGAATTGAGGTAAAATTTATAGCACCAGATTCATCTCAGCAAGACGAACACAATGGTGATGGTTATTTTGAGTTTAGTGGAGTTAGAGAAAACTCGAAAATTTTATACCCCATTTTCATAATTGTACTTTGAAGATTGGGCATGCATAGTGACCACCTCCTTTTCTAGATATTGGATAAGGGTTGTTGTTACATTGTCGTCATATTCAATCATCATGGCTTCCATACCTTATTTTGTAATGTTTCATTGGCCTTGTTGATTTACTTTCTTGTAGTCAATTGGTTTCTATTGTAAAGTGTCTTCATCACTTTAGTATTCCTCTTCTTAGACTAATTCTCCATCAGCACACATAACTCATCATTTTAAATGTTCAACATATCCCTTTGTTGATACATGCTTCTAGCACCATTTATCTGCATATATACTTTTTAAAATTTAAAAACTTTATGGCCTCAATTTCGATTTCACTATCCCCATAACCTCTTTGCTTCTATTCTTCATCACCTAGCATCTTTTCAAAAGTTATTTAAGGAACTTGTCTTCCTTCTCCATGATTGGTTTTCAACAAGCTAACTTTCATCTTCATTTGCATCAACACATAAAATAAGGTCATTACAACAAATATTTTCGCTATTATGTTCTTGAAGTCCATCATCAGCAATAAAGATGAATGTTTTTACCTCTTGCTTCTCTTTTTCATTGTCCACTACAAATATCTAGCTTGTTACTCCTTTATGTACATTAAATTTTATTTGAAAAATCTTCATATCTTCTATAGCTTGTTGGTTAATTTTAATACATTCCTCCTTTTTATTGTCTCCCAAGACAATTTTTGGCTTTACACACCGTTGTCTTTCAAAATTTCTCTCATCTTCCAATAATACATATGGCTTCTCCATCATCTCATTCATTGATTTCAAATAAATGCCTTGCTAGACTAGTTGTCCAAAATCAATTCCAAAAACATTGATTTCATTAAATATTGTTAGAGAACTTTTGGAAAAAATTGTGTAGATGTTTACTTTGTCTGACGTTTCGAGTGAACACTCCACCCATCATCAAGGACTATAAATAAAATAGATGACGAGAGTGAATGCTAAATCTTGGGGCGATTTGGTTGCAAATGATCTTTTTTTCTAACTTCTTCTTTGATCGGATTATTAGTTGATATTTTATTGACATGGATTCGGTGAAGCGTCGACCCACATGGAAGAACAAGCTATTGGGTCCTGACTAGGTGGCCAAGAAACTTGATCGCTTTTTGGTGTTGTTGTCACTCATTGCTTTATAAAATTATCATTTTCCCAAAGTGCAGAAAATAAGTGAATTTTTGAAGCCATTTCCCAAGACACATAGGGTCTCACAGTTTAATCAATCCCTCTCCATTGCATAGTGCTCGTGATAAGCTTTCTAATGGTATATGGAAGTCCAAAAATGGACTCCTCGGTCATAAGTTAAAGCATATTAAAGATACCCTTTGAAAAGCTACAAAACATAGAGAAAAGACCAAAGCAAAAGGCTCATCACAAACCGCAATCGAAGCTTCTAGAAGTAGCAAAGGAGGGCAGTAATATTAGTGATCACCCTGATGAGCCCTGGAATTGGGTAAATTATTGGGCTCATTTTGCCTAACTTTTCTTCGTCAATCCACCATTTTTCATAGTTTATAAATGTTTTTTGAGTATATTTATGTTAGTTGAACGAATGAGGATAGTCACTTGACCAAGAAGGCTAACACGTTGTTAATGCATATTTTTGGACAAATTTTGGACCAAGGCCAAGCAATTATGAGCCAGATGACAGCCAAGCATGAAGGGACAAGGGTGAGGATTCATAGGAAGGGTATCTGCTACATTAAATGGCCCCTTCCTCGAAATCTCCACCCTCAACTCAGAGTTTAGCAGGCCACCGAAAAGGATTCCCAAGAGCAGCCGAGCAGTCTTGTGTAAAGTGGCTGATCACTGGAAGTTTGAGCAGCTGATCCCCTTGAGTTAAGGAGGGCTGTTGGAGAGCCTCATAGTGCATAAATAGGAAGGCTTCCAACCTTCGTAGGTTACTTTTTGAACTATTGTATTTTGCACTATAGTGTTGTTATTTTCTCAGCTCATTTTGTAGCTATTGTTGTATAACTTTCTTGTGACATGGTTATTTTTGAGTAATGGAAAGCAGCTTTATTTGGCATCAGTTCTAAGTTTTTCTTAGAAGCCTGTAGCTCTTGGGATTGGGCCCAACCCCAAGTGCCAAGGCTTCCTTTGTGTACTGTTATTTGCTTTTTATGTCTTTGCAAAATAATTTATGTTAAGTAGATTAGAATCTTGCTTGGTTACCTAGATCATAGTTGATGATTAAGAAGGCTTTTCATGTTCAGATTGACTTTATAGGTTAATAACAGGGAAGATCTTCAGAAAAAGACTATCAAGCACCTCAGATCTCACCTCTCCCTCAGTGGGATCATGAGCTAGGACCAAGGTGACCTTGCTGCCACCAAAAACATTGTCTTTGCTTCACCATGCAATTATTAGTGTTAGATTCTCATTTGCTGGAGCTGATATCAGTTGTGGTTACATGCTTAGGTTCATAATTGCTTAGTTGCATAGTTACTTCACATGATTTCGTTGCAAATAAACTTATGCTCATTTTCTTTGCTGTTATCTAGGTCAGATTAGGTTAGAGTAGCTAGGTCCTTGATTTTCCAAGTCTTTGTTTGGTCAGTTTGAAAAATAACTTGCAGAGCACCTATAATACTTCTCTATCTACCCATACTCCATCAATCCCACCTGCTCCATCCTCTAACCTGGATCCTTGCCTTATGTTTGCCACATTCGCTCACTTTGCCCTAATTCCCATATTTTTGTGCAACATTTCTCCACTCCTCCTTGAACAAATCCAACCATCCTCGCCACTCCTCAACTCCATCCACCAAGTCCTGGACCTCCTCACACCCTTATCTCTCCTCCATACCCACTCCTTCACCTTTCTTCCTCCATAAACCCTCCAAAATCCCCTTTTTGAACATCCTGTAGAAATCACAGAACATCCTGTAGAAATTCTAGAACATCCTATAGAACCCCTGCAAACTTCCTGTAGAAGCTCACGAAAGCGGTTTCTTGATATCCAAACTCCATGAAACTCTCTAGAAGGGTGCTAGGGACCCCTTAGGCCCTCTTAAAACCTTACCAACCTCCTGCAAGAAATTTCTCTCGCCAATCCACCTCTGCACATTCAAAAACAGTGAAACCACATGCATGATAATCCTGACAACTTAGTCAAAAATACAAAAATATGTTTTCTTCAAATAGAAGTAGCTTAGGCACATGTATTTTACCTTCCTAGAAGTCAATGGCATCTCTTTCAATAGCTTGCATCCTGTTTCTTGCATCAGTAGGGCTAGCTGGTAAAATTAGGGTTTGCTAGGGTTTGCCTTTCCTTTCAGCTTTTCAGTTTCTTTTTGCAAGTAGATTAGCTTCCTTTGAGTTAGCTTTCGTCCATTAGTTAAAAAGCTTCTTCTTAGAGCTCATAGAAGTTGGTTTAAACTCCTAGCAGACTTGTGCCAGCTGACCAAGTGACAGCCGCTGCAAGAGCTAGTACTTGTGCATACAGCACCGTCGCTTCCAAGTTTGCTACGAACTACCGGGTTGATAAAAGTAAAGAAGGGAGTCCCAGGAGTTGCAGCATTATTGCTGCAATACTGGAGCCCACCACGGCCGATCGCTGATATCGTAGATCGATTATCGGCAGAACTAAGGCATCACAAATCACAATCGACGGTCGAAGGCCCATGGCACATAAGTGCTTTAATGGTTCACGAGGGAGAGCGTCGATATCACATATCAACAATGGGAAAATCTCGCAGACTCAGAATCCTACATATCGAACATATCACAATCTTTCATATTGGCCATATCACAATCTCGCATATCGACCATCATCACAATCTTGCATATCGCACTACCGGAAAATCGGCTATCGGCGAGGTCTCGGGCACAAGCTTACGGTTTATCCACAGTTCATGATGTTGAATGCCAATATCGCAGATTGGTGATTGCAGACACAAAGCAGTGCACACAAGCATAGGGCCAGAATCATCATTGAATGTTGGTATCGTGGGAATCGTCCAAAATCAGGCTTCAGTGTTAAAGCACCGAGAGTGTCGAAAAACAATTAACAAAGGAAATCAATTGAAAAACCAAGGTGGGATGGCCCTTTTCTCTTTCCTCCAGGGGCCACGTGGTAGAGCACCATTGGTCCAAGTAAACCTACATGGAATTTGAGGTCAGCATGATGTGGTAGTATTGTCATGTCCCTTCTTAAATGAATTAGTCACTGGATGCAGCGACACAATTTTGGCAGCATTTTTGGTTTAAAAGGGGGACCCCACACGCAAAAACTTAGGAACTATACACAATCTGATTTATTTCTGGCAACTAGTGGAATGTGGGGACCACCACATGCATAATTCGAAATTGGCCAAGGAATACGTTGGAGGGAATTTGAGCTAGTGGATGGAAGGTCCCACATGAGGCTGAGGGGGCCCAAGGAGATATAAAGAGAGATCGTCTCTCATTCTTGATTCATTCTAATCATTTTGACAAACAAACTTACCTTTCGACGCTCTGTTGCTTAGAGAGTCTACCGGCTATTTAGCCACAAATCTTCTGCAGGGAAGATTCAACATCTACTTCAAGGGACCATCTATGCCCGCCCTAGGGAGGTTGTTACACAGGGGTTTTCAAGGAGTATGGTACAGTCGCACACTTCAGCCACCAGCGCAGGGAGGAAACTACGTACTCTTGGGCAACCAGAGAACACGCAAGAGGAGTTAGAAATCAACAAGGGGGGTTCACAGTTTACTGTGAGAGCTAGGAATAGACCAGCAAAGGGATTCACAGCTTTCTGGGAGAGCCGAGAGTTGAGGAGGTAGCATAGAAAAGGAAACTCTGCTACAGTAGCAGCCAGCTAAACCAGCACGACAGTTAGTCAAAATTCTGGATAGATGTGCTGCACAGAGGCCACTGTAGCAGCAAACGCATGGTGCTAGGATACCAAGGGTCATCCCGAGAGCAAGGAGTTAGTCAGTACAAGTGAACCCAATGTTCTAGGGGTATTTTTAGAGGGATTTTCAGGTTGTTGCTGCAAGTCAAATTTGGTTGTAGTAGCTGGGGAGAGGCTCTAAGGAGGCCGAAAATCCAAATTCAAAATCAGAGAAATTCCCTTCTGATTTTTTATGGGTTTTGTCCAAGGAGTCTAAGGCTTAAAGGATATAATTTTTTGGGCGGTTTTTGGGCACCTTCCAGTAGGTCGAAGTTAGTAGATCAGCAGTTTTGCTAGGACAATGCAGTGCAAGTGGTGTAGGAACTGTTTGACCATCATCTCAGTTATTCCATCACCTAGGTTTAGTCCAGCTTGTCCTTAAGACAAGCCCAGGTGCACCGCTACATTTATATTGTACCCATTTCTCTCAGATTTTCTAATATATGGCTCAGTAGTTCCAGATTTACATTGTTTCCATGGATGTGTAATGCTTGTTTTTAGTTTTATGTTGTTACATTGTTTATTTGTTTAAATATTACTCATATTCCTATTTAGGAACATTACAGTGGTATCAGAGCCTAATTCTTGGCTCAGTCGTGGGGTTGGCTTCCTATGAGAGGAGAAGACCAAGAGAGCATCACTTACCAGAGGCAAAGGTACAGGAGCGAAGAAAGGGAGCTAGAGATTGCACTAGATACGGAGGAAAAAGGGAAAGCAGTAGCTGAAGAGGAGGAAATGACAGAGCCCAAGAGCAAGGAGGAGATGGCTTTTAATAGCCTCTTGAGGGCTTTTAGTGACTTGGCCAGGGGGAAGAAAGACATGCTGGAAGAAATCAAATCACAGAACCGAGACACAGCCACACCTAGAGGGTTCTTGTGTGGAGAAACTTCAGGGGCTTTTTAGCCTTTTGATCAACCCTCACCAGCAGTGCAGCACCCTTCAGTGAGTGTTCCCACTGGGGTTACACTACCCTCTTTTGTGCCTATGGCACAAATCGAACCAACAAGAGAGGAGGACCCTCCCCAGATGGGGGACTACTTAAGAGAGTGGCAAGTGATGGACAAAGATTTCAAAGAAGCCCTCTCCATTAGAGATTACTGCAAGCTCAAGCAAAGTGAGAGGAACAAGGGGTACAGAGGACAAGGAACCCAAAACTATGCACTACAGATAAATGTAGGGAGGATGTACTTCCCTAAATTTGATGGAACTGCCAAGTGCACAGCCATGGCTTGGGTTGAAAAGATGGACACATACTTTCAACTCAACTGGATGACAGAATAGGACGCCATTAAGATGGCAGTGCTACACTTGGAGGGGGAAGCCCATGATTGATGGTTTCACAGCCTAACAACTTTGGGGCACGCCAAAATAGTTTCATATGAGGACTTCACTAGGAGGGTGGTGGAGTGATTCGATCACAAGGATCCGGAAGCATCCCTCAGGGAGCTGACACAATGGCACCAGACAGGCAACCTAGAGCAGTATTTTCTGATTTTCTGCGTGTGTCAGTGATGGTCCCAGATATGTCCGAGGCTAGGAGGGTATACACCTTAATTGAGGGTTTTCTTGAGCCTCTGTATGGACTGGTGAAGTCACACATACCCTCTACGTTGCAAGAGGCAGTGGTGTGCGCCAAAGATTTGCAGGGGGCGTCCCCAAGACTAGAGCGCCATTCCCTGCACAGACCCCTTTCCCTCAAAAAGGGCATGAGACTAGACCCCTGCCACTGAGGACCACATAGGGGAGGGGCTAGCTAAATGAGGAGACGCGGAAGGACCTCTGGAGGAGGAAGTTATGCTTCACATGCAGAGAGCCCTGAGCACCAGGCCATAGGTGCACAACGGGTTGAGCACATTACATTGAGGGATTTTCTGGCAGTGACCAGGAGGACAAGGTACAGTAGGATTATGGTAGCACAGATGGAGATATTTCAGGGGACAGAGGGCCACCACCACCACCACCTCCATAAGGAGGGGAATCTCTTGCCTCATCATGGGGAGTCCTTGCTTCTCTATGTGATATTCCTAAGTTTTTGACACTCCAGATCAGAGGTAAAGTACAGGGATAGAGGGTGTCGATACTAGTGGATAGTGGGGCTACCCATGACTTCATAAATGCAAAGCTAGTCCAGAGGAGGGGCCTCACCACAATAGAGTTTGAGGTATTCTTCATCCTAGCAGCATGTGACCATACCATCTAGTGTACCAGATATGTGCCCTCCTTGACAGTAGTTATGGGAAACTACTCAATGATGGACCACTTCTTTGTGTTCGATGTGCCAAACACCAATGTGATGATGGGTGTCTAATGGTTGTATTCCCTTAGGAGAGTTACGACAGATTGGTGAAAACCCGAGAAGGAGTTCATGGGGCGAGATGGGAAACTCGTGGTTTTGAGAGGCATGTAGTCTTATCTGCCTCAGACAGTTTTGGCCCACAGGATGGAGGAAAATCTTCGACATGGGAACATTGCATGAGAAATCAAAGTGAGGATCTTAGAGGTTGGGGGACAGGCACAGTCACCACTAGTAGACATATAGGTGCTTCTCGACAGATACGTGATGGTGTTTGGGGACATTCCACTAGGGTAGCCACCAGATAGAGGGTTTGATCACACCATTGAGCTAGATTCGGGTATACAAACAGCCATCACTACCCCTTACAGGCACCCCAAAGCCTATAAGGATGATATAGCGAAGGCTATTCAGGAGCTTCTTGCTTTGGGTCACATCAGACCTAGTTCCAGTCCCTTCGCTTCTTCCGTAGTGCTGGTGAAGAAGAAGGATGGGACCCTCAAGATGTGTATAGAATACAGAGCCCTTAACAGGAAGACCCTCAAGAACCGGTACCCCATTCCCTACATTAATGAGCTCATGGATGAGCTTAGAGGAGCCAAGTACTTCTCTAAGATTGATCTGCGTTCGGGGTACCACCAGATCAGAGTTCGGGATCAGGACATCCCAAAGATAGCATTCCATTGCCACTATGGGCACTTTCAGTTTCTAGTCATACCATTTGGGTTGACCAATGCTCCTCCCACATTTTAGTCTTACATGAACCACATCTTTCGAGGGCAGCTATGGAGGTTCGTACTAGTGTTTTTTTATGACATCCTGATTTATAGCCGAACCTGGGAGGATCACCTCCAACACTTGGAGGAGGTACTACGCATTCTGGAGGAGCAGAGGTTTTATGCCAAGCTCTCCAAATGTGAGTTTGGATTGACAGAGATGCTCTATCTAGAGCATATCATTGGAGCAAACGGGACGAAGGTTCATGAGGACAAGTTTCAAGCCATCTGAGATTCACAAATACCCCGAGACATGAATATGTTGAGAGACTTCTTGGGCATCTGCACTTACTACAGGAAGTTTGTCAAGGTGTTCTCACAGCCGGTCGCACCCTTGACTGACTTGACCAAGAAAGGGGCCTTCGCATGGAATAAGGGAGCATAGGTCACTTTCAATCGCCAGAAGGATGTGATGAACAGTTGCCCTATTTTGGCACTCCCAGATTTTTTCTAGTCATTCACTGTGGAGTGTGATGCATCAGGAGTGGGAGTTGGAGCCATTTTGTCATAGGAGGGGCACCCTATAGCTTTCAAGAGTCAAAATCTCCTACTGCACGAGCTGTCATATTCCATATATGACAAGGAGATGTTGGCCATCATGCATGCATTGGCCAAGTTCCTGTAGTACTTGGTGGGCAACCAATTCAGAATGAAGATTGATCACTATAGTTTTCGACATTTCATGGGGTAGCAGGGCCTCAATGACAGGCAGCAGAGATGGGTCAGCAGGGTGCAGGCCTACGACTTTGATTTTGAGTATGTGTGGGGCAAGCACAATGTGGTGGTTGATGCTCTATCTAGGAGACCGATTGGGTTATCTCTTATGAGCATCTTCCAAGATTGGAAGGTATTGGTTGAGTACTCCAAGTAGGAGACCAGTTGGGTTATCTCTTATGAGCATCTTCCAAGATTTGAACGTATTGGTTGAGTACTCCAAGGACCGGAAGGCCTGCGAGGTGCTAGAGGGGACACATGTAGGTGAGTGTTACCATATGGTGGATGAGGTCATCTATTAAAATGGGTGCATTTACTTAGTGGCCAACTCACAATTGAGGGAGAGGGTACTCCAGGCCGCTCACGATTCACCACTGTCTAAACACCAGGGGTTGTGGAAGACTTACATGGTTGTTCAAGGGAGGTTCACATGGAAATGCCTCAAGGAGGACGTGCTGCAACACATAAGGGAGTGTGAGGCCTGCCAGCAGAACAAAGGGGAGCTAACTCACCTTGCGAGGTTATTACAGCCACTTCCCATTCCAGAGGGGAAATTGGAAAGTATCTCGATGGATTTCATCACAAGGCTCCCCACAGTACAGGGTAAGGATTGCATATATGTGGTGGTCGATAGGCTGACCAAAGTTTCCCACTTCTTTTCCATCCCCACTAGATTCACAGCAGCCCAGGTTGCCGAGTTGTTCTTCCGGGGGGTTTTCAGACTACATGGACTCCCCAAGAACATTGTTAGTGACATAGACAGTAGATTCATGGGTGGCTTTTGGTAGGAGATTTTCAGGTTGGCTGGGATGGAGCTTACTCCTAGCACTAGTTACCAACCTTAGACGGATGGCTAGACAGAGAGGGTTAATCAGTGGTTGGAGGGGTACCTGAGGAACTATGTGACAGGGCAGCAGAGGACGTGGATTTGGTGGTTGCACTTGGGCAAGTTCTACTACAACACCACACACCACATGTTTATTGGTATGACTCCTTTCCATGTCGTCTATGGTTATGATGCTCTAACTTTTGTTGATGTTATTTTCAGAGACGTCAGGCCCCAAAGACAAAAGACTAGGTCCAAGAGAGCTAAGATATCATAAAAGCTCTCAAGGATAATCTAGCGACAGCCTAGAATCAACAAAAACTATATGTAGATTAGCACAGGGTAGAGAGGCACTTTCAGGAAGGGGACCTAGTATACCTCCAGTTGCAACCTTATAGATAATCTACGTTAAAATAGAAGGGGGGCGAGAAGATACAACCATGTTTCTATGGGCCCTACCAAGTGACTAGGTGGGTTGGGGAGGTGGCCTATGAGCTAGTGCTCCTTCCGGGGAGCAGGATCCACAACGTGTTTCATGTCTCATGCCTGAAAAAGATGTTGGGACAACAGGTGACCATAGCAGGTGATCTACCCCAATTGGATGATGAGGGTCATCTCTAGAACCAGAGGCCATACTAGAAAGCAGGGAGAGAAGACTGAGGAGTAGAACCATCAGGGATTTTTTGGTACGCTGGAAGAACTTATCGGATGAGGATGCCACCTGGGAGGGTGAGCACATACTAGAGCACCAGGCTTTGAGGTTGCTTAAGGGCAAGCAACATTTGGGAGGGGAGGAATTTCATGTCCCTTCTCAAATGAATTAGTCACAAGATGCAGCAACACAATTTTGGCAGCATTTTTGGTTTAGGAGGAGGACCCCAAACGCAGAAACTTAGGAACTATAGGAAATCCGATTTATTTCTGGCAACTAATGGAATGTGGGGTCCACCAAATGCATAATTCAAAATTGGCCAAGGAATATGTTGGAGGGAATTCGAGGTAGTGGATGGAGGGGCCCGCATGAGGCTAAGGGGGCCTAAGGAGCTATAAAGAGAGATCAGCTCTCATTCTATATTCATTCTGATCATTTTGACAAACAAACTTACCTTTGTACGCTCTGTTGCTTAGCGAGTCTACCAGTTGTTTAGCCACGAGTCTTCTGCAGGGAAGATTCAACCTCTACTTTGGGGGAACATTCGTGCCCACCATAGAGAGGTTGTTACACAAGGGTTTTGAGGGAGTCTGGTATAGTCACACACTTCAGCCATCAGCGCAGGGAGGAAACTGCGTATTCCTGGGTAGCTAGAGAACACGCAGAAGGAGTTGGAAATTAGCAAGAGATATTCACAACTTACTGGAAGAGACAAGAATAGACCAGCAAAGGGATTCACAACTCACTGGGAGAGCCAAGAGTTGAGGAGGAAACATAGAAAAGGAAACTCTGCTAGAGTAGCAGCCAGCTAGACCATCGTAGTAGTCAGTCAAAATTCTAGACAGAGGTGTTGATCATAGGCCATTGTAGCAGCAAACTCGTGGTGCTAGGAGAGAAATCATCCGGACCAAAGGTCATCTAGGGAGCAAGGAGTTAATCAGTACAAGTGAGCCCAACATTCTAGGGGTATTTTCAGAGGGATTTGCAGGTTATTTCCTGCAAGTCAAATTTGGTTGTAGCAGTTGGGGAGAGGCTCCAAGGAGGCCGAAAATCCAAACTCAAAATCAGATAAATCCCTTCTAAGTTTGTCTAGGTTTTGTCCAAGGAGTCTAAGGCTGAAAGGATATAATTTTCTGGGCAGTTTTTGGGCACCTTCCAGCAAGTTGAAGTTAGCAGATCAGCAGTTTTTCTAGGACAGCATAGTGCAAGTGGTGCAGCAACTGAATGGCCATCATCTCAGTTATTCCATCACCTGGGTTTAGTCCAGCCTGTCCTTGAGACAAGCCCAGGTGCACCGCTACATTTATATTGTACCCATTTCTCTCATATTTTCTAATATATGGCTTAGCAATTCCATATTTACATTGTTTCCATGGACGTGTAACCCATGTTTATAATTTTATGTTGTTACATTGTTTATTTGTTTAAATATTGTTGGAAATACTAAGATGGGGGGGGTGGGTGAATCAATATTCCTCTTTTTTTGTTGTTCTTGTTTTTACCAAAAGCACATATATATATATATATATATATGAAACATAGAAATAGATAGCTGGAATTAATGCTTTTATTAACACAAAACAGTGCAATGAAATAAATACAATATAAGTATATATCTAGTTGTGATTAGTTTCCAAGCTCCAACTTGGACTTCAGTGAGGCTCCAACCTCCAGAGCAATAACTCTATTTTGCAATGGTTCTGCACTTAGGAGCACCAACCCCCAAGGATTTCAATCTTGTTCAGTTCTGAGGCTCCAACCCAACCCTGGTATAAACTATTATGTTGTTGATCTTTGTTCTGTTGAGGTTTTCCTTCACTCCTATTCTCCTGCTTCTCCTGCCTCTACTACTTATGTTGCTTCTTCTACCTCTGCTACCTCTCACTCTGGTTATTCACCACAACAACTCCTGCTACTCTCTATGTTTCTATTTTATTCATTCCCCATACCTTTGTCCATTCGTTTCCGCTTACACCGCCTCTTTGGCTTCCTCCTCGGTCACTGTGGATTCCTCTGTGCTGTGCAAGTTCACCGACTCTTCTGGGAACACGTAGATTCATTAGAGGGATCCAAATAATCCACGGACAACACATCTTCCCGGTTAACTATAACAACACTCCTTTTGACAATGATTGCAGGCATACATAGAGTTTTTCAGTTTTACGGAGGTGTTATGCTCCAATCGCAATCTCCATTGCCATGATGCACCCCATTTAACTGACGTTTAGCCTCCTGAATCATCGAAGCAGTTATCATAAGCCATTCGGCCTAAAAACCCTGTGCAGGCCAAAAAACTCAATTACTCAAGAAACATGGGCGAAACAGTCGAAAAGACTAAAGGACGGACTTCAGGATATATTACACCCACGTTTATTTCTGTATCAGATTCACACTTAAATTGCAATCGGTGATTCGTGACTCCTGAAGGTCCTTTATATGTCGAGACCATGGCATTTCCGATGGTCGACGGCCGATCCGCCACTCGATGCGATATTATATTAATTCAATTGTGATATTGCAT
>APFE030704621.1:0-11799 GCA_000404065.3 Pinus taeda | reverse complement strand
GACCTTCTGAGATATATATGTGTATGTCTGTGTGGTGGAAGAAAATTGCAAAGCTCGAGAGAACATTAAAGAATTAAAGGAAAAGTGAAATAACATTTTTGAGCTATGTACCATGGAACATAAATTATATATCAAACCCACCAAAGAGGAAATGAATAAGCTAATTTAATTGGATAGTAAGTGTAACAAAATATCCTTTGAACTCATAATTAATGATATAAAAGAGTAGAAAGATTAAAAATACTAGAAATAATATAATAATAATAAAATAAGTCACAATTTGAAACAACTTATCACATAGAAGTGAAGAGGTTGGGTAAAATAATTGAACATAATAATAGTTTCATCCATGTCGAGCTGAGTTGTAATAACCTCAAATCTGAAACTCTTAATAAATCGTTTGTCTTAAAAAGGACTGAAATATTTATATGAAGACCTCATTTCCGCATGCACACTACATAAAGGAAAGAGGTGCAAGATATCATGCATGTTCAAAATGAAGGAAAACTAACAATAATTATAAATATAAAATCTATTTGTTGGATTGATACATTAATAATAATAGATATGAATTTGGAGCACTCCACATCCATTTCTGATCCTATCCTGGAATTTAGTGGTGTAAAGGTCATGGGCTAAGTTAGACCCAAAGTGAAATTGATATGATTTTTCTAGTTGAAGCCATGGAACAAATTGAGTCTAAGGTCTCTTAGATTGAATGATTAGCTTTCAGGTTAGTGTTGAATATAAAATGCTATCTTAGATAGATATAAGGCTTAGAAGTTTGTACAAAGAAGAATGGTTGTTCTCACAAACAACTTCATATGATAGATCCTTTCAGTTAGTACATTTGGATAGAAATCTTAGGTATCAATGCTAAGAGACTTTATATAGAAATTTATTGTTTTGCACCCATTAATTCTAATTTTCAGTAGAAAAAATCTAAATAAAACTTAGCCTTGTAATATTCTATAACAAGATATCAGAGTCCAAGAAATGAATGCAATATCCTCTTTCTACGAGACTTTAATGCTATAAATGCAGCTAACCATGCTATTATTCTAGGGGATGAATCTAAGTAAAATCATTTATAGCTATATGAGGACATTGATTAAGGTAGTTGATATAATATAAACTCTAAATACTTAGTTAAGAATCTATTTGGTACTAAGTTGTATTAGCATTCTGGGTTCAAAACCTTATAATTTAAAATGGTATAATGAATCAACCAAACACCAATTCATTGATTTTTATTATTAGGATTGGTAATAGTTTCATGGATTATATGGTATTTATTATCCTTGTTCCAAACCAAATAGTTGTATCTTCTTAAGCCACCATGATCTTGACTTCAATGGTAGACCATTAACAATAACTTGAAACATTTCCATGCAAAAAATCCCCATTAAAGAAATTTTTTATAATAAAAGGTACCTCCTTTTTGGTAAAAGTAAAGTTGATCTCCCGTTGAATGTCTTGCTTAGATATTTTTACCTCCTAAGTTATAAGGACATTATCAAAGACCTCTATTGTCATTTTACTACAACCCTTCCTACCTCCATCAAAAAGTTATGTATCAACTAGTTGTATCAAAAGAATAATAAACCTACCAACTCCTAGTAGGATAATGAATATAAAATTTATATTAAGAGAGTTATAAACTATTCTAATGAATATTTAAAATTCAATATTATACGTACACACAAATCCCTTATTAAAATGAATAAATGGTAGTATATTGATAGAAACTGGGAGTAGCGAGTGCACCTCACAAAACATTTAGAAGAAAATTTTAATTCTTAAAACTAAAGATGATACTATGAGTCCCTTGAAGGAATGAAAATCCCACCATAAGAATATTGATGAATCCCCTAATGCATGTGTGCTATCTTAGGCCTTCTCATAGATGGTGAAATATATTTTATTGAATACATAGAGCTTGGTGTTAAATAAATCACAATTGGGAAAGATAAAGAGATTGAAGGTTACCATAATCAAAATTTTAAATTAGATGGAATCTTACTATCCCTCACATTTTGAAGCTCCCAATATTAGTTAAGAAGAAATGTTTCCCTAATCCACTAATGAAAATCCTCATTATACATTCTTTTAAAAGTGGGGATCAAAGTATTCCCTCTAACTATATAATAAGTACGATTAAACCAATTTTAGCCAAGCTATAAGTAAAATATTTTGAGGAAGGAGATTAACCTTTTGATAGAAAGTAATGAAAATGCACATAAAGGACAAGTTAAGTTAGAGAGATACATTTAGGTTGTGGAGTATTTTGTCACTCATAGGATCGTTGAGAACGAGTGCAACAATTAGAAAACTAATGTCATGTGTTATTTCACTGGATTTCAAAAGATATTTGTACCATATTTTCACTCATAGGATCATTGAGAAGGGGTGCAACAATTAGAAAACAAATTTCGTGTGTTCTTTCACTGCCTTTCAAAATATTTTCACATTTTCTCAAGAAAAATATTTGGGGGAGGTTCAAAGAGACAAAGTTTATATTTCTGTTGAAGGTTGTTGTGACAAGGTTAAAAGATAGTTTTATTTCCAATTTTAGAAGCATTAATTAGTAGAAATAAAAAGTCACCCATATAGTCAATACCCCTCTTCTTTATGGTGATGAAATTGTTAGTTTAGAATGGAGTGTTTGGTAAGTAACTGAGAATCTTGCAACATTTCAATTTCTAGATGGTTATGACTATTACTTTGTAACGTACCTCTTGAGCCTACCCCGACAAATTAGCCCCTAAGGTCCATTAATTTCAAATTTTTGTTTCTTTAATGTCGAGATTTAACCATTGTGAATGGTATCATTATATCAACATTATTGTTCATACAACTGTACTCATATAATTATTAATTTTGCAATGTTAAAAGTGGATATGTGATGTGGATTTTTAAGTTCATTGACAAGAATTGTATGTCAGATCAATTACAATTTGAGAAAGGATTTAATGTTATCATCCCAACTCTTTGATTAACCCATAACACATGAAGAATCTCTCATTGCATGCAACCTACAAAGTTCCATGGTTAACCTACCCCATCATTAATGATTTTTTTATATTAAGTCCATTGTGGCTAGCTTAGCAATGCATCAGTTTCATAGTCCTTCAAACATAATCAAAGTGTTGTTGACTTAGCCTTTATTTCACATGCATGACTAACTAGTGTAATCTCCATGGATGAAATTAGTATGACATGGATGGCATAGATGAATTGAGCGATTGACTTACATAATTAGATGCATTATTACCTATGGTTCTGCATGCACAAATATCTCTTGTCCATAACTATCTCAACACGAATAAATATTATTTCATAGTAGTATTAATCATCATTAACATAAATGCACCACAATTATCATCGACCAAGTCGTATGGCAAAATCGAAGAATACTAAGATATATCTTTGTGTAGCAAGCCAACAATAGATGTTAACCATTGCATAATACAAATGCATAACAAAAATAATTGTAATCCTAGACTAGATAATTATATCAAGTGCTAGAACAAAACTATATATCTCATGCATCATATTAACACATAAGCCAAAGTGGGGCAGCATATCCATTACTGCATAAAATTATCTTGTAAAATCCATTAACTCAGGTAATCTATAAGAATCGCATGCATTCCTCTAAGCTTAACTCCTAAAACCATAAATGCAGATAAGTCTAATTATGTATAGTTACCAAAATAAACTCATTTATTTATTCTAATTCTTACCCGTAACCCCACATATACACATATGAACTAACAATTTAACAACATAAAAAGGTTAGGAGTAATCATACATCATTTTTCATGCAAGTAACATACGACCAGAATGGAGGAGAACATCAGTAAATCCACTCATAGACAAACTTAAATTATAACATAGATGGGAAAGAAATCAACATACAAAATTGTCCATGCATATGAAACCAACTAAAACATCACTTGGAGAGCAGAGCACCACCACCCAATCATGAATCACCTATAATTCCCCCCAAGATGAGGTTCTTTCCGTGGATAAACTGCCTCCAATTGATCTATGCAATTGGTATTTAATACCCTCTTTCATGATATAGTTTCCATTAGCAGCATCCCACTTTTATGGATTTTTCCATTTTCCTAGGTCTTTTTCGGAAAAGCTCGCCTTTATCTCCCCCGAAGCTTTTCCTCATAAAATCTCTCCTTTATCTCCCAAAACGTTTTTATGTTTTTTCCTTGATGTATATTTTTCTCTAATCCATTCGACAGATATTTATCTCCAATCCATCCAAGATTATCTATAATCACATCTAGAAGCTTTATCATGAAAGATTTATCCTATCCCATTCCTGAATGGGATTTGGCAAGAATCTCATCTCTTGGTGTCTCGCTTTTCCAAGTGGTTTATTTATTAAATTATTTAATAGTGTAATTGTTTTTCATATTACACATCATAGCTAGCTTTTCTTAGATTAGGTTTACAATAGTGTAACACAGAAGGGAGGGGTGTTACATAATCCTACCCTTAAATGTTCATCGTCCTCGGTGTATTATTGCATCCTTGTTCACAGGTAGTCGTCTCTAAGTCTACAACTTCTATTTCTTTTCCATCTAATGCAAATCTACTGATATATATTTTGATTACAAGGAGTTCTATCGGCACATCTTCTTCCATTTCTACCTGTAACATTGGTTTCAAACAATTTTGTAAGAAATTTTAGATGCATAAATGGAACAAAATTTTCCACAATTAACATCATAATTTAATACACAATACTACTAAAGTAGTTATAGCTTATATTTCCTATTATTCATTTTATTTTAAGAATACACGTTCTCCCCCTACATTCTTCCAAGCCTTTGTTTTCTTGCTAAACACTTTCTTCCTACAGTGCCTCTACATACAAGAAGTCAGTTAGCATATTTTCCACATCACTATGAATACAACATTTAACAGGCTATCTCTCATATAAAATCATAACCATATATACTCATCATAATCATATGTATGCCAAACTGTAATTAAACCGTGGTTACTTATCCTTGAACCACTCCTTAGTTTTTTCTTGTGTGAAACCTCCATGTTGATTGCCCTGCAAGAAACCCACCTAGCGTATTCATGCATACCTGCACACAAGGTGTATTGCACACATAGCTATACATACCATGTTTTAATCATGCCATACATATATCTATACTCGTACCATATGTATTGCTTTTACATAGTACAATCTATACCACTACATATCATACCATGCCCATAGCGCCACCTACATGGCATACACTTATCCACATGTTTTCAATCATGTTAGCATTATACCAAACATTCATTTATCTATCTATGGTAAGTAGAACAAATTGTATTCAGGTTTTCTAAGCACTTTCATGGAGTTGTTCCATTTCTATAACAATCATCATGCATACTATAACTCAATCATACCCCTAACTGTTAGTTTTGGGGATTTAATCTGTCACTTCTACCAGGTTTTAACAATAATAAAATACATCATAAAGCATACTATGATACTTAATCTGTCATAGATACCTGAAGTCTCATGCCCCTCAGAATATGTTTGGTTAGTTCTTAATAATCATTCATACTTAAATAATGAGGACATAGGATTTCCTTCTTCCAACTCCATGTTGGTAAGTTTCATGTAGGTCTAACATTATGGTTAAAAAATATGCACCTCCATACAACTCCAACGTAGGAGTTATAAGTGAAAACTTATCCACTTCACATCCTTAAGGCCAAGATATTGGTTATCCTCTCTTATCTTATTTGTTAATTTAATGTTAACATTAAATTTTTATATCATTATGAATGGTAATTCTACAAATAAAAATATTTTTGATATTTTTTCTTTACCCAAATTCTGCTTACTAATTCAAAGGCATTTCCCGAAGATGAATCAAGACTTGCTTCTAGTTTTCCGTTTTTCATGTACAATGGATGTGCTTTTGAGTTCAGTCTATTGACCACCTTATCATATCAGTAAGTATGTATACAATAACTCGTATCATTTTTTTCACACCCACCTCGCAACACCATTTTTTAGTTAAGTTAGATTAACATGTCCTTTATGACTGTTTCTTTACTCAACCAGAATCCCGTAGATTCCAACCTATGCATGTTGAATTAACTATGGATAATTTAGATATCATTTTGGGATTCAACTGTGTTAAGTAAGTGGCATGAAGAAGTGGGATTGAAACTAGTGAAATGTGGAGAACGAATCACATAGCATCAATCATCACTTCCGGGGCTTGCACACAGTAACCAAGACTTCCCAGGAGGTCACCCATCCCAGATCTCCTCTAGCTCAAGCGTGCTTAACTGTGGAGTTTTTCCCCACAATCAAGCCCACTTAGCTTGCTACCCCATTTGCAAAACCTTAGCAAGTATTGTGCCTCATGAACCATTCAAGTAGAGATCCCTTGACTCTTTTTTGAATTTAAGTATGGGGGTTTACTCTTTTTTGAATTTAAGTATGGATAATTTCCTCATAAGGTTTTATTTCCTTCATGAAGGTGATAATCATTTTTTTATATCAAAGTGATTCATTTATTGGAAACCCATATCTAAGGCTAATTGCATCATGACTTGCATGTGCATTGATTAATGCAATCACATTAAATTTGCAAGACAATTTTTAAGATATTTAGTTTCATATTGAAACCAACCTTGTCTTTTGTCTTTTACATCTCCCATCCCTTCTTAGGATCTTTTAGCATAACTTCATTTCCTTAAGTTATGTTGTTTCTTAGACAATCATACAACTCATAATTTGATTTCAAATATAGATAAGGTGGCTTATATCTATATTACATTCAAGAGTTGGTATTTTATTTAGGCTTTGCCCTTATATGGAAACCATACAATTTTAAAATTTTAAATATGTTAGGTTGGTCATGTTATAAAATCTATCAACCACTTATTTCTTACTAAACTAATTGGTTTTGATTCTATTTCAATAAAGTTTTCGAGGGAGTCTCTCTTCCCCATACTATAACCATCCAAAAACATGTATGTTTATCATTTGTGTAATGATTAGTTTCTGTTTTTCTCATATATTCATTTAATGATTGTTAAGACATCATAGTTTAATCTTGTATTTCTTATCCAAAACCAATTACAACCCATATTATAGAGTAACTTCTTCTTTAATTTTATCATAGTTTAGTTTTGTGAATTTGTGATTCTTTCACATATTAAGGGACATCCATGCAACTCATTGCATCCCACAATGAGTCCTACATGAAAGTTACACTTGCCAATGTACAATTAAAGTAATCATATTCTTCTACTATATACATTACTTATTAACCATATTAATATTATCTTAATTTGATAACCATGCCTTTCAATTATTTAATTAACCTGTTATACATATTTGCAAGCATGTCTTTGAATCATGTCATTTTGTCGAGAAAATAGTGTTTATCCATAGTTTATGTTTTATAAATTTTACCATCTATAATAACTTTTTAATATTAGTAAACATGTTATTTTATCACTTTACCACTTCTTTATGCAACATACCGGAGTAATCCTTGGTAGCCATATACCAGATATGTTGCCCACCCAGAGCATCATCTTATCATCAATATAAAATCACAGCTAATCTATAGATCGGTCTTTATGATGGCATCATTAGGTTTAAAAATACTGACTTCATCACTTATCATCGTCATTCTCAATACTAAGGCAACAATATTATTCAACTAATCTCAAATAAATTCTAACACCCAAATGCAACATAACATAGCATCAAGTCTTCATGCCATACATATATATTATAACCATACTTAAAAAAATCTAACAACATCATTTTTAGCCACTTGTTCATTATGGCATATAGCATGCAACAACAATTTAGTTATAAGATTTTTCACATGAGAGTAAGGATTAATATCCTTTCGTTTTCTTATCTAGTCCGACGTTAATTCTATTATTTTAAGCCTCATAAACATACTCTTAAGTCGATCATGCATAATTTACCCGCTTATAATGAGTTATACATATAAGCACGCGGAGGCTAAGCTAAGCAACTCAAGAATACTCATTCGCTTATGGGAGCATATTTCTATTATGTTTGGGGCATCGACCACAATATCTTAAATCACAGATACCCATGCTTATTGCAATTTGTGATGATCTCTTGTTTTCCTGCTTAACTACATTTGTAGACTTAAAGAATATTCGTGTCCTTGCAAAGATTGTTAACATGTTTTGAGTATCGACCATTTCTAATCAACATATGATTTCATTATTACCAACATTTGTCACTGTGAAACAATCAGGGTGACTTAGAGGTCAAACAAAATTTTTGATTTCATAGATTTTGCTCTACAAGTAACAACATGTCATCTTGCCAAAGGAGGCTTACATTAAACTGTATATGAGAAATGTTTAGAGCAGGGTGTCCTTGTATTTCTCAAGATATCGACATTTTTGAATGTTTCATAGAACAAATAATACTCTTTGGTTACATAGTCTCAAGTCTATTCTTTAGTGTCATAGTCTCAAATCAAGGTTACAAACTACATGGTAGTTCTCTTGTTATTTCCTCCAGTTATAATAACAGAAATCATTAGTGTTTTCAAAATTTCTTTTATCACAGATTATTCCAAAGTCACAGATTATTTCATTTAATCAAACATCCAAATTTCATCAATTAAACCTAGAAAAAGTCTTCTTGGTAACATACAACCCCTTTTTCATTCGATATTTGCGATCTCATGGAAATTTAAATGAATTTAAAACAACAATGTTCACGCATAATACCATCATCAGAAAAGAGGGAATACATACTCATTTAGATATTAATAAAACATCAGAATGGAATGAATAACCACCCATACACTCTACGTATTTGTCACGCCCATTATCAAAAATGGATCCTGAGACATTGATATCAACACATCAATTCCCTTATCACAGACATTCGTTTGCTGCAAACTAATTGGTACAATTGTGACGTTGCAACGGTGGATTATATCTATGAATTATGAATGATATCTCATCTTATCTCGCAGCAAACATAATTATTCAACGTGTAATATAGTGAGTAGAGAAAATACATATATCAATCCGATTTCGATCCTAACAAAATTATCAAAAAAAATAAAATAAAAGAATACTCATGCCATCTTCGACTCCACATAACTAGTGGAATGATCCTCCTTATTTTACAGTTATGTTTAACATTAAGTAGCATCCTCCTTATAGCCTCTTAAATTTCTACAACAATCAGGCTCAACTTTCACAGCTTGAGAACAAGATAGCTCATCCAGGGATCGAACTAGCTTATTTAGTGATGCGTAGCTTTTATGCATTGGAGGATAAGGCTCACTTTATCTTGTCTGACAATTTTTATCGCTTTGAACAGGATGGTGATTTTTCTAATTGGACTAGGGTGTGGATACTCATCATCCCAACACCTTCAACTCACCATAAACAACAGGCAGAACTGAGTTTTTCAACTTTTCCTCAATCTTTCCATAGAACCCATATTGTTGACTTTTTGGCCAACTCACATAACTCCAACTCTATGATACAACAAAGATGTACAATGGAAACCACAGTGTTGCAGCCCTATTCTACAACATCTAAAAGGAAAAGAAGGAGCAACATTAAGTTAATGAACCGACATCATATGCATGATCTTACATACTCTTTAGATCAATCCTCTAACTTAAAGCACAACCAAATTGATGAGAGAAATAATACATACCCATCCTGTCTGCGAGTCTTTCTCACAAGGATAAAGCACTTAGTTAAAGGATTTTATTCTTTCTGGAGTTATCGCTTGGGATACGATTGAGCATTGTAGGGCTTATGGATAATCTCTATCCAACTAAATGTGATGATGGGGATAATCATCGTCTCTACCTAACACCTTCAATCCCGTAGATAGTTATAAAGGAAACAATGAACTAGTGTATTTCTGCCATCCCTCATGTAACCAATATCGATTGGCTTGGTATCCAAGCCACATATCTCCCAACTTGTGATAAGCTAGACACAACAAAAGGAAACCAAAATTTTGTGGCCTCTACTCCTATATTTTAGTGAAAAATGTTTAGCAATCTGAGAAACATTTAAAAAGGGAAACAATTCATGCAACCACTATCCAACCAACTTGATCAACAGTTGATTGGCTCCACGTTTGTTGTAAAGAAGGTCGAAAAAAAATAGGAAACAACCTAGCCACAACTTTTCCTCAATCCCTTCAAACTTGATAAGCATCTGAAAGGAAGTGTTTCAAAAAGAAGAAACAATAGGCTTATCCTATATCTCTATTATAGAACCACACAATGACACGTTATTGTTTGTACCTATAACCATAAGCCAAAAAGTCAACTTTTGGGATCGAAGAATTTTGAACCCTATATATTTCTACTCCCTAGATAAGATTAAATGTATCCCGCCTTCTTCTCACTTGATAATTTTTTTTCATTGTGCTATTGGGTAACCCATATCTCAATTTGCAGTGCAAATGGTGGTTTCCAATTTCTCTAACTTTCATTTGTCTACAACTCACGTTCACACGAGCAATAACCGTTTCACACTGTACTTTCACTTAGATGTTTTTCGATGGGTGGACTCATTATAATTTTTATAGAATCCCATACCCAACCTAAATATTTCATTAAAAGCCTTCTTGTCTTTGAAGCATCCAATGCTACACATAGAATCGATATTAGCTTCTAAATTCCTATCTCATTATTGAACACCAAAATGTTACAACTATTCTATCATGTAATTACAGCTCCAACGAAGGTTGTACAGTGGTTATCCTCTGCATCCAAAATGAGCTCCGTGAAGCATCGTGATAGATATGTTGGAAATAATGCTTAATTAGTTATGTAAAATGCTGACAAAGTAGCCAACAAATTTTGTGTTCACTGCAAAATTAAAGCAGCAAATTCTTAGGGTGGTCAGTGCTGCTGGAAAGTGCTAGAAATTAGTTGTAATTCCAGTAGATTTATTCCAGAGTTGATTTTAGTAATAGTTTTACCATTTAATAATGTAGTTAATAGTTGAATGAATATATGAGATTTGCGACATTTTTTAGCTCACACAGTGACTGTATTTTTTAATTGTTTTATCTATATTTTTTTATATGTACTATTCTTCATAGTACTATTGGCTTCTCAATTTGCTTGAAATAATTCATTTCATATTCAACAAGTGGTATTAGAGCACGTAAAATTCTTTTGGGTTAAAGTTGTATTGTTGGAATTTTGCCAAAGTTATTCATGTCGAATTCTAACCAGATGCTAGTTCTAGAATTTGATGGGAACGATTATGATTATTGGTGCATTAAGATGCTAACCTTTTTGATTGGAAAAGATTTGTGGGAGATTGTTGAATCAGGATATGAGGAGCCAGCTGATTAGAATGCTCTTACAGCCAATGAAAGAACAACAAGAAAGGAAGCAAGGAAGAAGAATGCTCAAGCTTTGTTTCACATTTAGATAGCTCTTTATAAGAGTTTATTTCCAAGAATATCAAGAGCAAAAACTGCCAAAGCTGCCTGGGAGACTCTACAAGAAGCTTACCAAGGTAGTGATCAAGTTAAGGTGGTGAAGCTTTAGACATTGAAGCGAGATTTCGAGAATTTGAAGATGCAAGAAGCTGAAAGTATCAGTGACTATTGTGTGAGAGTCAAAGATGTGGTCAATAAAATGGCTACACTTGGAGAAGATGTAAGTAATGAAGTTTTAATTAAAAAAGTATTGAGATCTTTAACACATAGATGGAATCATGTTGCAATAATCATGGAAGAAAGTAAGGATT
>APFE030704620.1:0-61353 GCA_000404065.3 Pinus taeda | reverse complement strand
AACACCAGTAACCAGACACCAATTTAAACCCAGATCTCTGTAGAAACAGATAAAAGACAACTAAAATATATTTCAAGAAAGGTCCGCAACTTCACCGAAGGAAACCTGCGGATATCCGCACTTCTGCCATGACGAGTCTGCGCAACTCCGCACATGCACTGTTTACTGTTCAGCGCACCTCCGCACCTACTCCGCCGATTCAACTGTGCACCTCTACACCTGCTTCTTCTCTGGTTCTGTGCACCTTAGCACTTGCTTCTTCTCTGGTGTTGCGCACCTCCGCACTGCGTCGTTGCCGCTCCTCCGCACCTCCGGATTTAGACAGTTTATCAATTCTCAAACATACCCTAGACTGTCAAAATCACAGATCCGTTCATGCGTCAAAGGGATCCCGACTCTTCAGTAGATCTGATTTATAATGCTCTGGTTTCTCCTTGATTCAGATTCAATTATGTCTCACCAACCGATTATCAGAAATTCAAATCTTGCTCTTCTTCAGATTTTCAACACTTGTATTTTTCCAACTGATCTCCTTTCCCTTTTATAGTCAAGACCTTACTCAAACCATGGATCAAAATCATTGAGAAACAATACTAGGGATCCAAAACCTGGGTTCAATATTTTAGATGCCAAAACCACGGACCAAAACCATAGGATCAAAAACGTCGGACTAAATACCATGGACCAAACATAAGATGCGCGTTTTTGCTTGCATGAAAGTCCATGCATTTTAGGTTCGCACCTTTTGTGCGGGAGACCTGCGAACATATCCGCACCTTTTCAATGATTCTCCTGCGCAACCTGCCGATGACCGCATCGTTTGATCTGTGCACCTGCGGAACCAGAAAATAACTTTGTTGCACTATAATTTATCATCTGAGATGAGTGGGTTGCCATCAAGTACAACATATGTATCATAATGCCAACAAATCCTTCATGCCTTTATGGACTCCACCATCTTCAAGTTTGGCCTACCAGAGCTTGGCTCCCAATACTACATCCTCCATGATAGAGTAGGTGCTTGCACTACTTGCCATGGGGTGTGTATATAACAACATCAATTTACATAACTTATAACTAACACCATTTAATATGAGTTAGTGAGAATTATGATATCAGATTCATCTGTGAAATGAGGATGAGATTTAATATTTATCATTCATAGAATTGTAGGCTACCATGCAAGGAGATCCATATTGGTGATCAAAACAACAATCGAGCCTTAGAAGGAAAGGGAAAATGTCATCTCTTTCATTTAATGGTAGATCCTTTGAAATTAATCATGAGATCATGAATCGATTTTTGGTTTGTGATTAGTAAATTAATGCATAAAATGTGTGGTAAATTACATTTTTTGAGTCTAATGCAAGGAAAACGTGTTATGGATTTGAACAAAATTGAGTGAAGTTTTATTTGTCAATGGCATACGTTTGATATTTGCAAGTCTCATAAAATCTCTTCTCGTGGGATTTTCTCTAGTGTATTTTCCAAAGGGGAATGAAAACACAAAATTCATGATTATTTTCTCTTTGATAGTTGTTGTAGTAAGAGTTGCTTCATGCCTTTCTAGAATCCATCATCTCCGAGTTTGGATTGCTAGTACTATTTCCTCCATGAAAGCGTTGGTGCTTACACTACTTTCCATGGGGTATATATATAACAACATCAATTTAGATAACTTACAATGACCATCATTTAATAGGAGTCAATAAGAATTATGATATATGATTTATCTCTGAAATGAGGATGAGCTTTAATTTTTCTCATTCACAAAACTGTAGGCTAGCATGCAATGAGATCCATATTGGCGGCAAGAAAAATTGAACCTTAGAAAGAAAGCATGATGGTGTTCTATTCAATTAAATAGTAGATCCTCCACAATTAATCAGGAGATCATGAATGGTTTTGTGGTTTGTGTTTAGAAAATTAATGTATTGAAGGGGTGGTAAATTGCACTTTTGGAGCATGATACAAGGAAAATGTGCGCTGAATTTGAGAAAAATTGAGTGAAGTTTTATTTGTCAACGACATAGGTTTGATACTTGGAGTTCCTGGAAATGCTCTTCTTGTGGGATTTTCTCTAGTGTATTTTCCAATGGGGAACGAAGTCACATGATTCTTTATTATTTTTTCTTTGATAGTTGTTGTAGTAGGAGTTGTTTCATGCCTTTTTGGACTCAATCATTTCTAGGTTTGGATTGCCTATAACTTGGTAGTTTTTGGTAGCATCAAACAAGTGTTCTAGTATCTATGGTGTCTAAGAGGCTAAGGAACATGAGATCTCCAAAACATAGAAAAGATTTATCAAGAAAAGCCTTCGACTAACCTTAATTAGATTAATTAGCCAATACTTAAATATTTCCTAAGTCTAACTTAGGAACACTGGTTAATTAAATCAAATTAACTGAGGGAAAATCTAAGTTAGGAACACTGGTTAATTAAATCAAATTAATTGAGGGAAATCAATTTTTCTCTCATAAAAGTCATTTGATGGAGTCAAGATGATCTTAGCCATCAATTGAGATGTGATCATGGCCATTGAGGGTCTAACAAAAGATTATAAGAGCAAGTCGATGGGGTTTGGAGAAGACACACATGACATTCAAGCACTTCAACTTACCCAGTTGCCTTGATTCAACAAGGGTTTCATAGAAGCAAAGGGAGACACCAAAAGAGGGGTTTCAATAGATATTTGGGAGCAGGATTCTAGAGAGTATTTCCTCATATTTTCTATTGTCTCAGTTACAGGAAAAGGAGGCCAATTTATTTGTGTAACAACCCTGGTAAAAACTCATGTAAAAATATATAATACCAAGATTGATGGGACATGTATTCCAAGTTGAATTTTGAGCAAGACATCTTAGGGGGTGTTCATTTGGTTGTTTATGGCTAAAGGAATTGGCAAAGGCAATGGGAAAGGATTTGGAAAGGTAAACTGGAATTTTGGCACAATTATTTATGAAAATAATGGAATTTAGGAGAAAAGGAAGGTGAAAGGTCATAGGTTGCATGTGAGGAGGAAATTGAAGGAAAATAATGGAAAATGAAGAAAATAGAGGCCTCATTAATAAAAAGGCTTTTGGGGATCAATGAGAAGGATTAGTCAATTTAGCGTTGGAGCTCTCTCATACTCTTGGGTACTTAGAGTTTTCTTGGAGCACTCTTGGAGGGTGTGGCATACTTGATTCTTAGAGCAAGAAGGCAAAGGAAGGGAAGGAAGGTGTAAGAAGGCATCGGGATAAGCAACTACATAGGATTTGTTTGCAGGTACCAAGTTGCATGTGTGATTTCTTCTCTAGTTTTGGCATGCATGGCATATGCATGTGGATTTTTGCGCATAATCTGTATTTGGCATGGAGGATTGCTTGGATCGACAACGGGTTGCCTAGATTTTCCATTTCATGGTCAGCCATGGTGATTGTGGGTTACTTTCATTGTTTTGTTTTCGGTTGGTGCTCATGTTTCCTTAGATTGGGTTGAGTCACTATTCCTGGAGCCTTGGTTGGACAAATGCTCTGGAGCCCTGTATCAGCTTGGGTTGAGTTACTAGTCCCATAGCCTTGGTTGGAAAAACACTTTGGAGCCCTTGGTGGGTTGAGTTACTAGTCCCGAAGCCTTGGTTGGACAAATGCTCTAGAGCCCAGTAAAAGTTGTGGGTTGAGTTACTAGTCTTGGAGCCTTGGTTGGACAAATGCTCTGGAGCCCTGGGTGGCTGGGATAAAGACTGATTTGATGATGGTTTTGTGACGTCCAACAGTGAGGTGGAATCATTGTTTTATGGGTTGAGGTGGATGGCCTCTGGAAGCCCTGGATGAGTTTTGATTGATGTGTTCTAAGAGATCTTACATTCATGCTTGGAATATGGCACGAGGGTGAATGGATGAAGAGAGATTTGGCTTAGCCATTCTACGGTCGGGTGGAATGTGGTAGTCCCATCTCCGGTTGGTTAATTGCATTCATTGATGAGAAATTCATTCCCTCGATTTTCATGTGTAAAAATACTGATGTATACATGGATTTTGATGGTTGATATGTCCATTGTATTTATGTTCCTATTATGTTGGTTATATGTATATTTTGTGACAACAACTATGTATGGCTCTTAGCATGTTTTTACTTGTATCTGAATGGATAATGTATCTATGATCTAATAAATGATAAGGCAACAAATGACATGAGGAAATAATGGTTCATGGCGATTCTCAAATAAGTATGAGATCCCTACATTTAATTCTGTTGTTTACACCTGTAGGTTACATGTTGATGATACGTTTGACGAAATGCCTTGTCATGGCTAGTAGGGGTCTGGTTATGGTCTTATTCAACTTATTTCTTTTGCATCCTTGTTTTCATGTATTCTTACCAAATTTAAGTAATCATTCCATTCTGCGTAGTGTCCCGCGCTCTGGGCCGAAAAAGGTGGCTCAACTATCGGAATGCTAGCAAAACAAAGCATTAACCTAGAGACTAACTCGCCTGGGTAGTGTCTGGAGAGTGATATAACTCGCTTGGGCAGTGTGTCGGGAGCATTATAAATCGTCTTGGCAATGTCTGGGGAGTGTTACTCTGGCCGAAGTTGGTTAAAACAACAATAAGACCTAGGGACAGGCTGTCTGAGTGGTTGGCTTGTCTCCTGAAGGTTCTGTGGATGATGTTGGATGACTATGTGTGATGTTCTGTTGATTCCACTTCCTTAAGGTCACCTAGGAGGTCGAATATGATCACAGTAGCCTCTCGTCTCATGTTTACTCTGATTGGCATGATTACTTGGGTGGATGTGGGAGGATGGTGTCACAGAGTGGTATCAGAGTGTGGTTGTTCTCTCCTTGGGCTATGTGTTGGTCATGCATTCATGTTGGTTGCATATGTGCTCCTTATGCATGTAGTCCATGTGCTTGTTGCATTTGCATGGTGTTGATCATGGTTGTAGTGATGTCCCCATTTGAAGGTTGAAGGTGTTGTCATGGAGTATGTCTTCATGTTTGTATGGTTGATTATGCGTTGTTATTCACGTCAGTGTTCACATATTATCAAGTGCATGTGATATGATTGTTGTTTTCATGCATGAGGTCATGGTTTGTGTAGTTGATATGGTCATGCATTGATGACTGGACTCTAGCTAGAATGATGTGTATATGGTTTGGTACTCATGTGTTATACGTCTATATGCAGTTATTATGCATGTATGGTTTTGGTTATAGTTATGCATGAATAGTAGGTCAAACATGCCTTGTGAAGTCATTGTATGCAATTAGGTCATCATGATGATATTCGTTGTTATGATGTTAATGTGTTGGTTGAGATAGAATAGGAGATGCAAATCATTAAAGTGAAGTTGTAGCATTGGACCTTGAGGCAAGAGCAGATTGTCATATAGGTATTGTATGTTTGGCATGCATGTAAACAATTGTTATATGCATTAGGTTTATATACATTCAGTTTATGCACATCTTTTGATGTTATGGTTACATACATGATAGATGATAGTTGATTAGTGTAGTCATACGCACTTGTATCTGATAGTCAAGAATGATAGTAACTTGTGGTTGTATTCATTGCTATTGTCGTTTTATGATTAGATAGCTTGATGATTATGTTATATGTTGTTGATGACTATGTCATAGGTTAACTTGTGGTTGTTATATGTTAGTTAACTTGACTCTTAGGGTTATAACATTAACATCTTGATGTTATATGTATCATGCTAAATTGGATTGGACTATGCAGATGGTTATGGTTACAATATTTAGGTATGAGTGGACTTATTGTGTTGCATTGTGTGTTACTAATCTAGACCAATTGTACATATGTGATTGTTTTTTTTTTTTTTGACATTAACGGATATATTATAAGAGGCGGTAAAACAGCTACCGCGGCTTTACAAGTCTGTGTAGAAGATATTCAGCTCCAATCTGAGAAAAATGAGAATACAGATCCAATCCGGTGTTAAGACCAGGAGATTAGCAAATAAGATAGACTTCTTCTGCGTGTTGATGGCGTGGAAGGGCACCTTCAGCAAATCCTCCAACGGATCACGTGAAGACTGAAATTCGATTGTCGTTTCTAATGGACTGCCTGCGAATTTGAGCTGGGCCATTCCAGCAGACAGAAAGGGGACCTCAAGAAGAACCACAAGTGAAATGCCTCCGGAAACTGGAAGATCGAAGATGCCAGCTCCCAAGAAAGACATTGTGAGATCCAGACATCGGAGAAACTCCAGCATTAACTCGGCGCTGATCTGAGCCTTTTCTTAATAATAGGAACCCTGATATCTTGTTTTTTTTTTTTTCTGTTTTCAGTGCTTCCAGCCTTTAACTCGGTGCTGGACCCTTGCTAAATCTGAATCACTGAAAGCTTGGTTTTAACTGTGCTCAGACAGGGACTTTGGAGGATTAAGAACTTGCAGTCCCAGGTAACAGAGAGAGGGAAAACTGAAGGGCAATGACTCAGGTCAGCCTTCGATTTCTTGACATCAGTGCGAAGATGCTACCCATTTTTATCAGCTTCAAAAAACAGAGGGCGAATTCATTCAAAACAGAGAGGGTGACCTGGTTACATTTTATTTAACAGAGATTCCTCTTTCAAATAGGAGTGGGGGGACGAACTGGAGGATTATGGGATTGTGCAAGAAGATTCTTCTGAGTTTATAACAAGGGATCTGCGAGAGCAGAGGACACCAAGATTGGCTTCCTGATCAGCTAGGGAGTTGAGGTTTCTTAAAATGTGATAGAAAGTTATTTTGGTGAAATTAGGGAGCAGAAGTTTGATTTTCCTAATGACAGAGGCTAGCTGAATCTGGTGAGGATTCTTAGACTGAAGCATGGCCTGGATAATGATTCTTGAATCTCCGAAGACTACAAGGGAGGAAATGTTTCTTCTGATTGTCTGATTCAGCCCTTGCCATAGTGCCAGGGCCTTCGCTCTGTTGTTAGTTTCAATTCCTAGACCCCAATGGAATCTCATTTCCAGCAAACCACCAGGGCTCAAAAGAACTCCCCCACTGCCGGCGACCCCAGGATTTCCCTTAGAAGCCCCATCGAAGAATAGGCAATGCTCTTCCAAGGCCGATCTCCACTTGATAAATTCTTGTTCTTCCAGCCTGATCTCCCATTTGGAAGAAACGGGGACAGATTGATGAGGCCTTTCCTTTAGCTTTGGGACTAGTTCTTTAAACCAATTCTCTTCTTCTTTGAGTAATCTTGTTTCATTCCTTAATGTAGTGCTGGCTTCTAGAGCCTCTCCCAGCAAACCCTTTATTTTAGAGATAACTTTTATTGTAGAGCAGCTTTCTTCTCGGAAAATTCTATTGTTTCTTTCCAACCATAATTTCCAACAAATGAACTTAGGGATCCACATCCAGCTGGTTTTGAGAAGACTTTTGTTTTTAAGACAGAAGGGAGATAAACTGGCCCAATTTCTGAACAAGGCAGGGATGTTGTCTAGGAGATTGAGGATAGATGGCTCTAACAGCAGCACCCCCCTCCAGACTTCTTTGGCAAAGGGACATTGCAGCAACAGGTGATTGGAAGTTTCTTCATCAGATTTACAGAGAGGGCATCTAGAAGGTCCTTCCATTCCTCTTCTTCTCAAGTTATCGCTGGTAAGGATGCTTTGATGTGCCACGGTCCAACAAAAGAAATCTATTTTAGGGAGAGCTAGATAGTTCCATATAAATTTCCATTTGGCCGGATTTGGGGGGACATGGGGGGTAGCCATAATTCTTTTGTAACCTTCAGCAACAGTATATTGACCGGATATGGACCCCCAGCCTCTTTTGTCTTTTGCGTTGGCTTTTGATGGAGATTTCCCTTGAAGAAAATCTAGAAGTAATGAGGCTTCCCCCTGCAGCGGAATGGGAACTTCCCCTAGATTCCACCCGTCCCAGGTTCTGTCAGGAGCTTCTTTCCAATTCGAAATGTCCCACAAAGAATGCAGATTACGGGACTGAAGCCAATCTTTGATATTTGCAAGACCATTCACCTGTTTCATTGGCTGGTCGCCCAAAATCGAATCGTCCCACATGTTGATTTTCCTTCCATTGCCAGGGATCCAATATAGATGTTGGCTAAATTGCTCCCTTGCAGCATTGCAGAGATTGAAGATTGGAGAGCCTTTTAGAGCTCTTGGAGGATTATCCAGGCATCTCAATCGCTGCCCTTGGAAGTATTTCTTCCAAATTACTCTTTTACTCCAGCTAATTTTCCCAGAGACTAAATGCTAGAGAATTTTGGCTCCCAAAGCAGAATTTTGAGCAGCCAGATTGCATATCTGGAGGCCTCCTTCCAAAAATGGACTTTTGAGAATTTCCCAGCTCACTAAATGGATTCTTCTGTCATTATTATTCCCACCTTCCCACAGAAATCTTTTCAACAGGCTATCTAACTTGCTAAGAAAGGTTTTTGGGGCCAGGAGGATGGAGTTTTGGAATAGGGGCATGCTTATTAGGACCGATTTCATGAGGATGAGCTTACCTGCATTATTCAACCATGAGGAACCCCAGGCTTGGATTCTGTTCTTTATTTTGTCGAGCAGCGACATCCAATGAGCAACTTTAGGCTTGGTATTGAAAATTGGAATTCCGAGATATTTGAATGATTCCCAGTTTTGGTTTCCTTCCATTTCTAAAAGTCTTGCTATGTCAGACATTTCTTTAGTCGTGCAGTTCCAGCCATAGATGGAGCATTTTCTATAATTGATTTTGCTGCCCGAGATCAACCTATAAATGTCCAATTCCCTCTTGAAATGTCTGGCAGAAAGCAAGCTGGCTCCTCCAAGCAGCAGAGTATCGTCAGCAAATTGGGCATGATTAATATCTTTCACCTTGTGGGAGGTTTTAAGGCCAGGAAGCGTTTGAATTTGCTGATTGTGGTCTAGTTGGAAGCTTAACACCGAGGCTTGGATAGCATAAAGGAGAGGGGACAGAGGGCATCCCTGTCTCAGGCCCCTGGAAGCTTGGAAGAATTCAGTGGAACGGCCGTTGACCAAGGGCGCAATCCAAGGCGAGGCGATACAGGCTTTCACCCAGCTGATGAATTTTATTGAAAAGCCTAGCTTTTCCATCACAGCGAACAGAAATTCATGTCTAACCCTGTCAAACGCATTAGCTAAGTCGAGCTTAATCACCGTGCCTTTCTCCTTTCTTTGGCAACTAGAGTGGACGGCTTCTTGGACCAGCACAATATTATCCAAAATCTTTCTGCCTTTAATAAAACCTCCTTGGTTTTCCGGAATGATTTCTGGCAAGATGTTTTTCAACCTGTTGGCTATTATTTTGGAGACCAGTTTATAACTGGAGTTACACAAAGATATTGGACTAAACCTGCTAAAGTCAGAGGCGCCTTTCTCTTTTGGAATAAGAGCTAGGAAGGCTGAGTTGATGCCTCCACCTATCTTTACACAGTTCTGGGATTTTCTGACCATCCTCAGAAGATCTTTATTGATTGTTGACCAGCAAGTTAGAAAGAACCTGACAGAGAACCCATCTGGCCCAGGGGCTTTATCAGGCTCCATATTTTTCAGCGCCTCCTCAAGCTCTTCCATACTGATTGGGGCTGTCAGCATATAGTTATCCAGATCTTTGACACAATTAGGAATTAAATTGAGCGGATAAGAATGGGGATCAATATCTGGGTCTTCAGGAGCCGAATACAGGTCTTGGAAGAAGGAGTATGCAGCTTTCTTAATGCCTTCGAAATCCTTGATCACAGTGTTTTGGTATTGGATTTCTGAGACTGCTTTGAAGTTCTTCCGAGCTTCCACTTGTTTATGAAAGAAACTGGTGTTCTTATCTCCTGATTTCAACCAGAGCATCCTAGACTTTTGCCGCCAATACTCTTCCTCCTCTCTACTAGCTCTATGAACCTCTTTTTGGAGCGCAATTTCTTTTAGGAGCATACCTTGAGAAACAGGGATTTTCTCCATTTATGATTGATGAGCAGCAAGCCTGTTAGTGTTTTCTTGTCTTTTGGATGTGGGGGTTTGAAGTCTTTTAGCCCAGACTTTTAGATTTCTCTTTAGAATTCTGATTTTCTCTTCCCACACAAAGAAAGGAGAGCCATGGACAGGCCTATTCCAAGAATCGGAGACAATTGTACATATGTGATTGTTATGCATGAATGACAAATGCTTATGAGCTTATAATGTGAACATGTTAGTTCATTATTGTTATGGATATCATGATTTATGTTTGAGTTGATATGTTGTGAAGTTATATCTTGCTAACTAGATTGATTGTGAAGAAAAGATAACCTCCCCTGAGGTACACTAAGGTATGAGTTTTCTTATGTAGTATACTTGGTGCTTCATTCTTGATTATGTCGTCTATTTGGTGTTGAGTGTTTGGTGTCTATTATGTCATCTAGTTGATTTATTTAACATGGTATGTTTGCAATTTGATTGAAAGTTTGATGAGTTGCATAATACAAGTATATGTTCCAAAGATATTGTTTTAAGATGATTTTACTAACATATATGTGTTGAGACAGGAGATATACTTGAGTGTAGTAGGTGATAATTGTAGTATTGTCTCTAAGGACTATGAGTTGACTATGAATTATGACATGATTGTTAGTCTTGGTAAAGGTTGATTTCAAATTGATAGATATAATTGTCTTGATATTTGGAACATTATGGTTGACATGTGTGAGTAGTTACAGGGAAACATGTTTGGTATTAGCATGATGAGGTAATAATTGATGTGTTTATATAACTAACAGTTAGGTGATGTGACAACACATGGTAAGCCTCGATTGCAAGAAGGTAAAAAGGTAAAGGAAAGGAATTGGGCAATAATTCCTTTGGTTATGTTTGGAAACCCTAATTCCAAATGAATGAGTGCTTTGCATACAGGAAGTCTTCTTAACCTTAATCTCATCTAACATTATGTGGATATGTGTTATATTCATGGACATGTATTTGACAGGTATATCGGCTAGTTTCTAGTTACATGTAGATTTGTCAAGGGAATTGGAGTCCCTTGAGACAGGGTACAGATTTGTTCAGCTACAAGGTAGAATGCTTGACATAACAAGATATGGTAATTGGTGTATTATTATGTTATATATACATTGACAATTATGTATTAATGGCAGTATGATGCGGGGTATTGCATGGCAGAGAGATTGCCACAAAATCTTGAAGAAGGCTCGGGTTGAGCTTTCCTTGTGAACCATGGGGATTGAGTCATGGTGTTTGTTGCTAGTCTTGTGCTTTTGGTCTTTTGGTGCTTTGTTGTGCTTGATTGTAGTTTTGTTTGTGTCTTTTACATGGCCATGCCACTTGGGTTGCAATGTTGTTATTGGTTTCATGGTTTCCTTCTTGGCTATTTCTTGGTATTTCCTTTTATGTTTCGAGTGCCTTGGGAATTGTTTGGGAAAGAGGAAAGTTGATGGAGCTTGAGAGAGATGTGTGGTACACGAAAGGTAATGTAAGATTAAGATGAAGCTCTGTGCATGAGTAAACGCAGTGGAGGGAAAGACTATGACATCTAGTTGGACTGGTTGGGTCCATTGGTGTAAATGGACAATGGTAGGATAGGCAGGAGAAAGGTAACCAGAAAAGGTAAAGTAGATGGACTTGAGATATTGGATGGCTTGACTAAGTTGGCAACAGTGGTTCTCAATGTTGTGCATGAATAAAGGAAGTTCTCTTGACCTTGACCTTGATATTTAGTATTTATGTTGTGATCATGATTACTTCAAGCTAATGATTATATGCATATATGTATGTATGTACGTTGTTATTTGATAGGGTCATCATGCATCATGATTGTTTTATGCTAATGTTTATGTATATGTATGTATGTGTCTATGTATCTATGTCACTGTGTTGGGTTGTGGTATATTCTTTCCATGACTAACCCACGTAGTGAACCGGGGGGTTAGACGGGGGGCGGAGACCCCCCTTTGTTGCGCTAATTGCGCAGTGGGGGGGTCATAGGGGGTTTGAGGGGGGCGGGTAGACCCCCTTTATGGGGTTCGGGACAGCGCCTCAGGAAAAAATTTTATGGACCCTATATTAGGTTGGGTAAACCTACCTATGCTTTTTCGGTCCATGGTTTTGGGCGCGATGGTTTTCGGTCCATGGTATTGGATGCTTCGGCATGTATAAATATGTATTGTAACATTGAAAGGAAAATAATGAAAAATCAAGCTGGTAGTCCCGGTTTTGGGATCCAGGGGAAATCTTTGTGCATATGTGTTTTTATGTGTTATGCTCTCGCATTGTTTATTTTTCTATGATTTAGAATTCATATGCAGGTAATTTCTGTATGGGGTTAAAACCTACATACGAACACTCTGGAGCCCTTTGAGCCTTGGTTGGACAAACGCTCTGGAGCCCGAAAACAGTTGTGGGTTGAGTTACTATTCCTGGAAGCCTTGGTTGGAATAAATGCTTTGGAGCCCTGGAAGGCTTGGGTAGAGACCAATCTAGTGATGGTTTGTGATGTTCGACGTGAAGTGGAATCGTTGTTTGATGGGCTGAGGTGGTTTGGCCTTTGAAAGCCCTGGTTTAGTTTTGATGGATTGCTCCATGAGATCCCACATTCATGCTTAGAATATGGCACAGGGGTGACTGGATGAAGAGAGATTTGGCTTAGCCATGTCTATGGTCAGGTGGTACGGGGAAGTCCCAAGCTTGGTTGCATTTTGCTTGTGGCAATAGAAACTCTTTCCTATGGTATTGATGGGTAAATATGCTTATTGTTATGTGGCGTATATGGTTGTTTTATGCTTAGCATCTCTGGTGTTTATATGTTGGTTATGAATGAGTTTTATGACTATCGCGATGTTTGGCTCATATCATGTTTTTACTTGTAAATGAACGAACAATGTATTTATGGCCTAATAGATGGAATTGGAGCTAATATGTTGAGGCATCAATACTTCTTGGCAATTCTCAGATAAGTATGAGACCCCTTATGCTTAGTTTTGTTGTTAAGACATGTAGCTTTCATGCTTGTGACATGTTTGACAAAATGCTTGTCATGGCTAGTAGGGGTCCAGTCTAGTCATTGTTGATGTTTTTGAAAATGTATCTTTGTTCTGCTGTGAAACTTCATTTCTGAAGGTGTCATTCAGTTCTGGGCAGTGACCTGGGCTCTAAGCCTGAAAAAGTGGAACAAATCTTGGAGTCGTAGGCACATCACTAGGAAAAAAGTCCTCGGAAGCTCCCTTGCCCTTGTTGTGTTAACGTCTGGAGCCTCCTAGATGCACCTTGGCCATCCATGGGTTTGATGCATTAAAACTGCAGTTGGTCTCAGGGGATGGTTACCTAAGTGGTTGGGATGGCTCCTGGGAGTTTTGTTGTTGATGTGGAAGGTCTGTGTGATGTGTTCTGCTAGTTCCACTTCCTTAACTAACACATAGGGAGTCAAATCATATCATAGTAACTTCTCGTCACATTTTTACCCCGGTTGGTAGGTTACTTTGGTAGATGTGGGAGGAGGGTGTTACAGAGTGGTACTAGTGTGGGTTTCATTCTCTTTCGATGGTGTCTGGTTTTCATTCTTTTTGGGTGATATCTGATACCAAAAAGTGGTATAAGAGAAATGGTTCAACACTTGGACTGGATGGGCAGAATGTGTTTGTCATGCATGCATGTCGGTTGTATATGTGCTTGTTATGTATGCATGGTAGTGATCATTGTTACAATTGTGTTTCCATGTAGGGGTTGATGATGTTGTTGTTGGGATGCATTTTTCGTGAATGCATGTTAGTTGTATATGCATTTGTTATGCATGTTAGCGTCTATATGTTGGTATGCATATATGGTAGGTCAAACATGCATTGTGAGGTCATTGTATGCAATTAGGTCATCATGATGTTATTGGTATGTTATGATGCTAATGAGTTGGTTGAGATAAAGCAAGAGATGCAGACCATCAAAGTGAAGTTGCAACATTGGACTTCGAGGCAAGATCATTTTATCATACAAGTTTGTATGTTGGGCACGCAAATATGTAGGTTAAGGGTTGGTTATATGCATTATGGTTATGCGTATATCTTTAATTCTATTGATGCTATGGTTACATACATGATAGATGCTAGTTGATTAGTATAGTCATATGCAGATGTGTCGAATAGTCATGAATGATAGTACCCTGTGGTTGTATGAATTGCTATTGATGTTTTATGTTAGATAACTTGATGATTATGTTATATGTTGTTGATGAGTATGTTATAGGTTAACTTCTTGTTGTTATATGATAGTTAGCTTGATGATTAGGTTATATGTTGTTGATGAGCATGTTATATAACTTGTTGTTGTTATATGCTAGTAACTCGATGATTAGGGTTATTACAATCAGATCTTGATGTTATATGTATCATACTAATTTTGATTGGTCTATGCCAATGGTTAGGGTTATGACATTTAGGTATGAGTTAATATGTTGTGATATTATGTCATACTAATCTAGATTGATTGTGCAAATGAGATTATTATGTATGAATGATAATTGTTTATGAGTTTATGGTGCAAACATGTTAGCTAGTGACTATTATGGATATCATGACCTTATTTATGTTTGAGTTGAGATGTCGTGAAGTTATATCATGCTAATTTGAATTGATTGTGCATAAAATATAGCCTCCCCTGAGATACATTAAAGTATGAGTTTGCTTCTGTCACATATTTAGTGCTCGATTGTTGGGTTATGTCATCTATTTGGTGTTTGAGTGCTCGGTGTCTATTATGTCATCTAATTGATTTATTTAACATGGTATGTTTGCAAGTTGGTTGAATTTTTTATGAATTGAATAACATGAGTATGTGTTCAAATGATCTTGTTTTAAGATGACTGCACTAACACATATGTGTTGAGACAACTGATATGTACTTGAGTGTAAATAGGTGATAGATGTAGCATTATGTCTAATGACTATGAGTTGAATATGGATTATGACATGATTGTTAGTCTTGGTAAAGGTTGATTTCAAATTGATAGATATGATTGTCTTAATATTTGGAATATGTGGTTGACATGTGTGAGCAGTTGCAGGATAACATGCTTGGCAATAGTATGACAAGGTAAGATAACTGGTATGTTGTTATGTTTACTTATGCACTGACAATTATGTGTTTATGGTTGTATGATGTAGGGGGATTGCATGGGAAAAGAGATTTCCATGAAATCTTAAAGAAGGCTCAAGTTGAGCTTTCACTTGGAAGCATTGGAAAATCGTGGGGATGGAGTCTTGGTGTCTGTTTCCAATCTTGTGCTTTAGTATTTTGTGATTTGTTGAGCTTGATTTGCGGTTTTGTTTATGTCTGGTGCAAGGCCTTGCCACTTTGTTTGCGGTGTCGTATTCTTATTGATTTTCATGGTTTTATTCTTGTTTGTTTCTTGTCTTGCCTTTTATGTTTTGACTCTTGGGAATTTGTTTGGGAAAGAGGAAAGTTAATGGAGTTCAAGGAGAGTTGTGTGGTACCCAATAGGTGATGTAAGTCATGGATGAAGCTCAGTGCATGTATAGGGCAATTGAAGGCAAGCGTATGACAGCTAGTTGGATTGGTAGGGTCCATTGAGGTAAATGGATGGTGATATGACAATCACGAGAAAGGTAACAAAAAGGGTAAACTAAATAGAATTGAGGTTTCAGATGCCTTGGCCATGTTGGGAACTTTTGTTCTCAATATTTTGCATGTTGTGCATGAATAAAGGAATTTATCTTAAATTTGACCTTGAGATCTAGTAATTATGTTGTGATCATGATTGCTTTATGCTAATGTTTACATGAATATATGTATGTATGTATGTTGATATCTGACAAGGTCATCAGGGATCATGATTGTTCTATGTTGATGTTTATATGTATACACGTATGTATGTATGTCGTTGTTTGACGGAGTCACCATGGATCATTCTTGTGGAGGAATGATTGTTTATGCAAGTGAATGACATGAAGAGGTTCCTGGTTTATGAGGAATCAAGTGGGAAAAGTAATCCTGACAAATATATGAGGTTAGTATCATGTGGATATGAATTGATAGTGTATGTTGTATTATGCCCATGTTTATGTTACGACAGGTAATGTTGAATGATACATTAGATGAATGAAAACAATGTGCTTTGCAACATGCTAGTATAAGCATGGATGGTGGAGAGACACTAGAAGCAAGGTTGCTTGGTAGAGGTAGTATGGTTTTGGATGTGTAGTGTTATTGTTGTGTATATGTTACGCATGTTGTATATTCACTGGTTGTACCTATGGTGATGTGTAAGGTTGTATATGTAGTATTGTGTACATATGATGTTGTATGCCTATTGTATATATGGTGTTGTGTGCATATTACTTCATGCAATGCTAGGTATAGATGGTGCTATGTACATGTTCAATATGCGGTGTTGTGTACATATCATATTGTGCGCATGATGGATATGCAGTGTTGTGTACATATGATGATATGTACATGTTGTATATGCAGTGCTATGTGCATATGGTGTTGTGTGCATATTGTACATATGGTGTTGTGGGCATGATTGTAAATGTCGTGTTGTGTGCATGTTGTACATGTGGTGTTGTGTGTAGATGGTGTTGTGTGCATGTCGTGCATGTGGTGTTGTGTACACGTGGTGTCGTGTATGTGTCATGCATGTGGTGTTGTGTACATGTGGTATTATGTACACATTGTACAAGTGGTGCGGTGTACATATGGTGTTTTGTACACGTTATGCAGGTGGTGTCATGTACATGTGATGTTATGCACACATTGTGCAGGTGGTGTTGTGTACAAGTGGTATCTATACATATGGTACTGGTGTACGTGTGGTATTTTGTGCATGTCATACATGTTGTGTTCTGGGCATGTGGCACTATGTATTTGCAATGTGTAGTCATGGTATTATGACATGTGTATTTGTTGTGTTGCACTATGTGTACGTATATGTATTTTGTTGTACATCATGTGTAGGTGTATGTATTGTGTGGTGGTGTACATTGGATGTAGGCGTATGTATTGTGTTGTGTTGTACACTAGGTGTAGGTGTATGTGTTGTGATGTATATCAGGTGTAGGTGCATGTATTGCATGGTGTTGGATGTCATGTGCGGTTGTATGTGTGTGATGCACACTATATGTATGTGCACATGGTTGAGGAGAAGGTACTGGGTGTTTTTCGAGTGTGGTAACCGATCTAGAGTGTGTACGGAATAAGGACAAAGGTAGAAGCTAAGGATTGATTAAAGGATAAGTATCAATATTTTATTTTAGTTTTACTATGCATGTGATTTATGATTTTGTTCTATGATGATTACATGTGATCTATGGTTCTAGTTTATGATGGTTACATGTGATTTATGATGGTTGTGTTTTGAGCTAACCTGGTGTGATATGTTTATACATGATGATTTGGTCAAAGATACTAGTTTGACTTGTTGTGACAAGAAGCGAACATAATTGCAAGTGTACCTTATTGACGGGCCACCAATGAGGTATGAGTCAAAGTTATTCAATTTATTTAGAATCTAATGGAAATTATCTGCTTGGTACACGAAAGCATGAAATGCCTGATTGGGTTATCAAAATAGATGGCAAGCATTAACATTAACAACAAAAGGAATTGGAACAGGAAACAATATGTTGGTAAAGCATTAAGGAGTAGGGCCATTGTGGGACGTTGGCACCCAATAGTTTCCATTGTTTTCCATGAACATGCTATGACTAGTATGATGGTTTGAGGTAAGGATATGCCTTGGTTTCTGGACCTTTCGATGCAAGGAAACCTTGTCGAGGGATGGACTGCCTAAGATGGGGGTGCCAGCAGAACTTGGAAGGTGTGTCACTGCATGGAAGAGGGTGACCAGATTGCCTAAGGGACTGTGTAGCAAAGAACGGAAGGCTGATGATGGATTTGTTTTGGTCATTAACATTTCCCAATGGAATCATATGCCCATTGGGAGTGTGCCCTGGAACAATGAGCCGATAACTGTTAATTGAGAGGATAAGTGGTGTTGGATTGTAGCGTTGGACATTGGATGCAGATTTGACCTTGCAGTGCATTCTAGACTTCTTGGGAAGGAGGTGAATCCTGGTATTACTTTAAGGGTGGAGGTGCGAGCCTTTAGATTCCCTTGTTGCGGATGCAGGCATCATGTCCTTTTATTTGTTGGTTGAGAAAATGTGCATATGTGTATATTATTGTAAATATTATATCGAGCTGGTTTATAAAGATCCATAGACGGTATGGTTATTTGTTGGTTGAAGCAAATGTGTATCAGTATATGTGGTTGTTATTGTAAATACCATAGTGAGTTGCGTTATAAAGCTCCAATAAATGATATGTTTGTCATGTTTCAACAGTGATCATTGTAAATATTGCAACAAGTTGTGTTATAAAGCTCCATGGAAAATATGTTTTGTTTTCAACAGTCTTGTTGGTTATAGGTTTCATTCAACACTAAGGATGGTGTTCCCCCAAGGGAGAGGGATTTGTAACAACCCTAGTTAAAAATCCATGTGAAAATATATAAGACCACGGTCATGAGACATGTATTCCAAGCTGAATGTTGGGAAAAATATTTTAGTGGGTGTTCATTTCGGTTATTATGGCTAAAGGAAATTCGAAAAAGTAATGGAAAAGGCTTTGGAAAGGCAAAATAGCATTTTTGGCACTTTTATTTATGAAAATAATGGAAATTAGGAGAAAAGGAAGGTGAAAGGTCACATGTTGCATATGAGGAGGAAAATGAAGGAAAATAATGGAAATTGAAGAAAATAGAGGCTTCATTGATAAAAAGGCTTCTTAGGATCAGTGGGCAGGCTTGGTTAGTGTAAGATTTTTGTTAGTTCAGTTTTGGAGCTGATCCGAATTGGATCCATAAAAGACTGTTAAAGAACCATGACTATATCAGGTCGGGACAAATCTCTAAGAATTTAGAATCGTGATAAAAAACACCCCTAAACCAGTGGCAATGGCAGCCAGCATGGAACGACGAGGACCTCAGTGACAACGCGCTGACTGAGGCCCATGGAGACTGCGCAGGAGGTCAAAGTAGCCCCTGGGAGCCTCAGATCGGGAAAATAAGGAGGTTTTTGATGCGCGATTAGCGCCAATCACGCATCACTGGACAAACAGGGGCAAAGTGGAGGAAGCTCGAGCACTCGGGCGCATGGCAAACCGGAGAACCGTGGGTGAAAAGGCAAAAAAGCACTAAACATACAAGGCGACACCTGCGCTCTGGAAATAGGCGGTATTGATCAGGGCACCCTCAAACGGTAAACGGTTTTGGATGGAAGCGGAGCGATCCCACTCAATGATCGACGCGTGGCGAGCGGAGGTGAGAGAAAATAGTCGTTGATTGCGTGTTATCGGTCAAGCAAGTCAACCGCGCGGGACGTGCATATGATGTTGGATCTAGGAGATCTAGATCGGATGGCTGAGATCGCGCCTGATGGAGGAAGCAGAATCGATAAAGGATTATGCTGCGTCTAAGAAGGATTTGGAATCTGTTTGACCGCCATGGTGGAGAAAGACTTCATCCATGACGTAACTAAAGGAATGAACCGGTGAAGTAGGTTGGCGTTGTTTAGAGGAGGACAAGTGGCTACTCCCTAAGCGTTCATGCTGACGCCGAATAGGGAACTCCAAGTGCAGCTGCATAAGGTGAATAGACAGAGGCGGAAGAGGAACCGAACAGGCGTGAGAACAAATGGTTAAAAGCCAAGAACATATATAGAATACACAATGAAGTCAGAGAGACGAAAAAGACCAGAATCCCGAGAGGAGGACAGAATACATAGAGAAAGAAGACAATGAAGCAAAAGCAAAACGAGACAGAGGGCCGAGCTGACCAGCAGTAGCGTCGAGCACCAGAGAGCTTGAGAGATTCAAGCCATCCCATAGAGGAATCTGTCTAGATTGAGCACCACATTTGTCTCTTTCCACTGTAGACCAGAAGGTCACAGAGCTGGTAGGAAGAAGAGTCTGTGTACTCCAGTGGCTTGGGGAATCCAAGTACCACCCTACCAAGCAAAACCTACTTCAGGAGAACTCAAATTGAGTCCCTGTATTGTAATTCTCTACTTAAAGGCACAATAAAACAATGCCACCACTAAAAGTTGGACCAGAGACGTAGCCCTGGAGAATAGGGTGAACTCCTTATTAATAGAAAATAAGTGGAAGCATACAAACAAGCCTTGATGTTGATAGGCTCTCCTTGAATGAATATCCAAGTCCAAGCTAAGCTCTCCAAGCCAAATGAATAGCATATAGGCACAATCTTAGCATAAGGGTGCAAAAAGGCATAGACCAACCATTTGGGAATGGGAGAAGATGAATATATAGGCTAGGAAAGGGAGTTAGGACCTATCCAAAGATATGATTAGGCCCTTATCTCAAGGAGGTAACTCATAGGGATAAGACCAAGAGGCCAAGTTAGGAGAATTCGACCTCATCTATGCCAAACAACCTCAAGTTCACCACTCTAGAAGCTTCTAGATCACAAAGCTTCTCATCCTCTTTAGGAAAGTTGCCTTTTTGGGATCATCGTAGGTATACAAGTGAACAGAGTGATTCCATCGCAGGTTAAGTGCAGTACAACAGGCGATCATCATTGTTTTGAGTCTCATAAGCACGATGATACTCAAATTAGGGTTTTAGAGCTATGTCTTCCAAGGAAATCTCAAGGCATTTTACAATCAATGTCTTAGGAAGGATATGAGCTGCATATATAGATGAATACACTGTATAATGGTCATGTTTCAGACACTTCGAGGTATGTCACAGGGAAGTGCAGGAGGTGCGACAAAATACTGTGTAACAGATGCCCCCTAAAGCATGAAGGCAGAATAAGGAGTGACGGCTAAGATGCTTTATGACCTTTTGCAAAGACGAGGACAATCATCATCATGAGACCTACAAATCAAGGACGTATATACATATACATATTTGATATCATGAATCCACGGTATGGACACAACCATCCGAATGATAAGGACTATATGGAAAGATCCATGGTATGGGTGCAACCATCCAAATAAGAAGGATCATCTGTGAATCTAAGATCCAAGGTATGGTTGCATCCATCCGATATAGAAGGATCACCATAAATGTAAAGTCCCACGGTATGGTCACAGCCATCCATATAGCGAAAACATGTGTACAATCAAGAATAACATATAACTCTACGCAGCCCGAGTCATAAAAAAACCTCATGGTCTTGCACTCCATCCCGACCCAATCAAAGTACGAATTCTAACATGCGAATAAATGTGTTGAAGTCGAACATGCTAGAAAACCACCTGATTATCGGCCAATGATGTGGACCGTTAACATGTACGAGAGAAACCACCAATAATGACAATGGATCTCAAGGTACTACAGTACAATCCATGAATGTGATAATGGAACTGAAGTCGAACACTCATGGAATCATCCAAACGGAGGCCAATGATGAAGACTTGTCGTTGGATGCAAAGAACTTGCCATTAGGCCATGCAAGTTCTAAGGTATTGAAAGGGAGTTTCAAAGTCATCTTCCTGGATAATGAGCTGAAGTCAACAAGGAGTGACTCGTCGAAGGAGGGAAATGATGAGTCCCCCATCATTGACATGAAGCAAGTAATAAAGTGGAATGAAATGAATAAAATTCAAGACTGTAACAATGGGTTAGAAAATGTATAGGTAAATAACTACAAATAGGACTTCTCTTGAACACTAGCGACATGACTCCGGAGTGTGGCAGCATTTGACTCAACAGAGGACTAAAGGTCATAACGACAAAATGGAATAGTCAAATGAGAGGCAAAAATGGATCACCCAAACCCATGAAGACTAGTGACTAGGTGAGGATATCCCAAACCCGACACGAAAGCATAAGAGTGTCATGTCGCTGCCTATACAAAGGATGTTTCATCTTCATTTTTCCCCGCTATTTCTAGTGAGTAACCCAATTATTTTTATCACAAGCTTGAAGGGGATAACATATGCTTGTCATGTAAGTTCATTCTTCGAATGAATCCATCCTAATGAATTTTACGAGTCCTAGGCAAGAGAAACTCAGTCTCATCATGGTGACGAGTCTTTCGTCATAAAATTTTAACGAGTCTAACGTAAGAATAACTCAGTGTCTTTTTCACATTTAGAGAGTTTGAAAAAGAGACGAAAAAAGAAAACTCCATCATGCCCCTTTTTGTAATTTGTCTCTCGAACCTGAAAAGGTAGAAAACAATATCCGAGAGAACCTCTTGACCATGTCGATCAAGGTGTACCTTTTTCATAAAAAGTCAATCTCAACTCGAAAAAGGGGTAAATGTATATTGAGGTGATGTCAATTCATTTGATTTAACGAGTTCGAAATGACAAGTACTCGACGATCTTTTTAGTTTTGAGAGTCATAAAAGGGCTTAAAGACGACTCGAGGGGGGTTCCTTTTTCGTTTATTTTTAACGAGTCTGAAAAAGAGATAAAACAACAACTCGTGAGAATGAGTAAAAAATAATCACTATCCACCGAAAGCACCTATAACTGCATAAATAAATGCACCCATCACTAATATTGAGATATAATAATAAACATTATTAAAAAATTGACAAAAATGACTTCAAAACTTATAAATAACCAAAAGTAACATTATTTTTTACCATTTTACCATAGTAAGCTCTGAATGTGCATTTGTGCCCTAATTTGCTCAATTTTTAAGTGACATTTGTAGGAGATTCGAGGCGCCATTTCGGGAACTTTTTGCAGTAGGTAAGAGGTCTATCTTGCTCTTGAATTTCATCACATTTTCATGCATTTTTAATGGAATTTTGTGTGGTAAAAGGGAGGATTTGTAAATTTTTTAGCATCGATGATCATTGTGGGTTTGATCATCGAGCTCGCAATAATCACTCTTGAGCTCAATAAACCCGCGATGACATTCCTTTGTTTATAAAACTAGGCATGATGGCGCTGAGGTGAAATTTTTTGAAGAAAAAACCCTTTTAAATCAACATTTCTTGATTTTAATCCATGAAAAAGGTTATAATTGGTGTTAAATGATGTTTTGCAGGAGATCACGGTTCTGGAATGGAAAGAAAGAGGCCATGAGGGCGAAAATCACCAAGCAATCCAAAACCAGAATGCATCAATGCCTTGAGATATTGTGGGTTGTTGAAGTTCTTTAGGGCCACAGGACTAAAGCCTTAGATGGAATTGTCGCCCTATTTGATCAGTCTTTGGGATGTGGATTGAGAGATATTTATCATCAAAAGTCGGGAACTGGAAATAGAAGAATGAAACATATATTTTATCGAGGGATTATCTTGAAGAGGAGAAAGAGTCCATCTCTTCGGATCTCGCCCAGGTGGTGAGAGTACTTGTGCTCTAATTAGGAGGCATTGCCCAGGTGCAGAGATGACAAGGGGTGGGAAGGTGAAGATCACCACAATCACTAACAAACTTCCTTTATGAACCATCCTATTCACCATAGCTCACGTATCTGGGATGCAAACCCTGTATGAGAGTTCAAAATCCCAATTCCAGTATGGAGTTAAGTCTCTGACCCCCACCGTATTCAACTGGTGTGGAGGCCTTCTGGTGAATATAAAAAGATAGCTAACCAAAGGGAAGCAAGGGAACCTGAGACAATTTGGGTTGGGCTTGATATTGGTGACTTTCTTTTTAGAGTGGGTGCCCTTACTCTGGGATCAGTGGGCAGAGGTACCCGATCCTGCCCCCAGACCCAAGGTTAGTGAGGTGGAGTCAACTCATGCCTTGAGGAAGGACAGGTCGACATATGCACTATTGTCCACAGTTCTTTACTTGGTTGTAGTGCCAATTACTCATGATGGACGACTATGCATATGCTGGCACAGATTTCCGATGGGATCCAGATCTACCTTTATCACTGGGAGAACAATTTACTGATGCAGGTAAAGACTTGTTTTTTGGATTTTTTCAAGTCTTAAGATTTTTTGTAGAAGTGTAAACTAAGACTTGGCTTATGATAAATGTGCAGATGTAGGACCCAAAAGACCACCTGGCATGATGCCAATAGCACGACGGGCTACGTATCAGATAGTGGGCGTTGGCTATGAGGAAGGGACGTACCCCTTAACTGAGATGGAGCGCCTCCTAGAAGCGATTACTCGAGGAGTTCTGGAGTATGCTACTATAGACAAGGTGCCACTGTGCTAGCAAAGACACACAGTGGGAGTATCTGCAAGACTGCATAAGTTGTTAGGCTAAGTGATAGAGCAATCTCATGCTACCATGAGTACTGTGCAGGCTAATAGCCTTTCTAAATCTTTTGCACATTTTGTAGGCTTTGAAAGCCAAGTGTCCCAGAACACTTTATTTTTTAATATTTTGATGTAAAAACTTCGACAGACTCGATATATATATATATATATTATAATATAATATATAATATATATATATATATATATATATATATATATATATATATATATATATATATCTGTGTGTGAGTTTTATTTCTTACTTATGTGTCCATAATATGATCAGTTTTATAAATGACGCAAATGTCGATCAAGAACATTATTGGCTAATGCATCTATTAATGTATTCAAATTGCGTGGAATGTGATGATATGTGATAAAATCAAAATTTCTTTCCAATAATCGAACACGTAGATTCATACGCAATATTTGTGGATTTTTCACTGAATAATGATTGTTTAACTGTAACACAACGAGCTGTGAATCTAACTTGACAACTAAATCTCTAATGCCAAGAGCAATTGCTTCTGACAATAGTTCAATGACTGCAGTATATTCATCAATATTGTTAGTTGTTCGACCGAGGCATATACCTTGTAAGTCAATCAACTCACCATCAAGGGCAAAGAGTGCCCAAGCTTCGGAGGACAAGTTCCATTTGCTACGACAAGCACCATCAGCAAAACTTACATAATGACTTGACGAGTCTGTAAACCGAGTGGAACACAGGGTAAGCATAAAAACACATGTCTGCAAAGCAAAAAACCACACCAAAAAAAAAGAGGACATTACATGAATTTCACGCATGATACTTTTTCAAATACAACCCATTTTGGGGTTGTGACAATGCATTTCCTTCGTAATCAACTAGCTCATAGGTGCCTTTCTGCAAAATACATTTGACAATATATGGCCCATGCCACCTAGGTTCGAACTTTCCAGTGCCTAACGTATCGTTAGCCTGATCATAAAGGAGGCCGAGGTCACCTTCAGAAAAAGTGCGGGGAGAAACGGTTTGATTAAAATGAGCTTTGACACGTTTCTTTTAGGCTTCGATTACCATTGCGGAAATGTGACAGGTTGCGTCAAGCCTCTCAAGGTAGAGTAACCGCTCCTCTTCAAGTGAGGTGTTAGGAAGAAGTTCAACAACTAATTTGAGTGAAAGGATCTCACATTCAATTAGAAGAGTTGCCTCTAAACCATAAACCAGCTGGAATGGAGTGAATCCAGTGGTCGTCTTAGTGAAAGTTTTGTAAGCCCAGAGAGCTGAGAATATCAACAAATGCCAATCCTTTTTGTGCTTCCCAATGGTGTGTTGAATCATAGTAATCAAAACTTTATTAATTGCTTCGACTTGGCCATTAGCCTGTGGATAGTAAGGAGTTGACCTATCACGACAAAGCCCCAACTGAGTAGTCAGCTTTGCCATCATGTACTAACAAAAATGTGATCCATGGTCAATTACAATGGCTTGAGGAACACCAAAACACGCTATGATGTGGTTGAAGAGGAACTGAACAACAGTAATACTGTCAACATTGTATGTGGGTAACGTCTCGGCCCATTTAGTGAAAAAGTCAATGACGACGATAATATAGCCATGCCCTCTGGTCGAGCGAGGGTTACATGTCATGAAGTCTATGCCCCATTTAGAAAATGGGCCAACGATAACGACTAGGTGTAAGGGCGTTGGCGGGGCACGCTACTTGCGGTTAAAAATATGGAATTCATGGCATTTCTGAATAGCCAGAATACAATCCTTAAAGATAGAAGGCCAGAAATAATCGGTGCGGAGGATTTTCTAAGCAGTGGCATAGCCGGACATGTGACCACCATAGGCACCAAAGTGGCAGTCATTCAAAACCCGTTCAACCTCTTCAAGTGTTAGACATCTGCAAAGAACAGAGTCCACACCGACTTGGTATAATGTATCACCAAGAATTCGATAGGGTTAGAACTGATGTCAAATGCAGTGTCGGTCGGATCGAGACAACTTAGATTGGAAGGTCTAGGTTGGAAGATAAACAATAATATCTCCATACCACGAGTCAAGAGTGCTGATGAGAAATAGAGTTTCATTGAAAATCTGCTCAGTAAAATCAGTAGAAGAGCTTATAGATGGAAGCGCACATATCAATTCAACAAAAACTAGTGATTTCTTGATTTGGCAGTAGTAAACTCCAAATCAAACTCCTGTAGAATAACAACCCACTTGGAGTATTCCCCCCCCCCTGTAATTGACGAGCCAATATATAGATCATGGGGTTGTAATCGGAAATTGTCGTGGTTTTTCGTAAAAGGATGTAATGTCGAAATATTTGGACAATATGGACTGCTACCAAGGCAAGCTTCTCGACATGGGCATATCGAGACTCAGTGTTAAGAAGATTTCAGCTTAAATAATAAACCACATGTTTGTTGCCATCGTTGTCATTTTGAACTAACACCATAGCAAAGGTAATATCAGTTGCAGCCAAGTATAGGAAATAATTGCATCGATAATCAGGGGGATGCAGTAAAGGAGCACTGATAAGCATGTCTTTCAAAGCATTGAAGGATTTATGGGCAACTTCATCCCAAACGAAAGGGATCCCCTTCTTAAGTAAACGAGTAAACCCTTGGTGAGTTCAGCGTAATTAGGAACGAATCAATGAAGAAAGTTAGCCTTTCCTTATAGGCTTTGCAATTGCATCAATGAGGTAGGCGGGGGGGGTAAGTTTACAGTAGCCTCAACTTTTAAAGGATTGATTGAGATACCTTCACGGGACACCACAAAAAATGCAGTTGTGCATATTGAGATGGATGTTATAATGTTGACATTGCAGAAAGATGGATCTTAAGTGATCCGGATGGTCATGATGCTTAGCAGAATGGGTTGGTAAGTCATCAAGGTAAAACTGAAACATGTCAAATATCGTAAAATACATAAGGCATTACTCTCTGGAAGGTAATGCCAGCATTTTTTAAACCGAAAGGAAGCATCTTATAGGAAAAAGTGCCCCAGGGATAGACAAAGGTCGTTTTATGTTGATCAACAGGTGAAATGTTGATCTTCTCGTAGCCAAAAAAACCATCCATGAACGAGAAAATGTCACACTCAGCACACTCGTCGATGATCTAATCGATAAATGGAGTGGGATAATTTCCTTTTGGACATGGGTGATTGATGTCCAGAGACATAACCTCAACGATACTCTCGTCAGTGGGGAATGTCTCGTTCAGAGGACCCAGAGAATCCCAAGAACCAAGCCAAGGAGATGGCACATAATATTCAGGTTTATACTAAAAACAACAAGACTTTCTGAAGCGATCATCAAAGCCAAGACAATTTCTTGATAATTTTTCTCCAATGGACTTAAAGGCATAAAATCTCTAAATGAATCAATTTGATCTGGAGTAGGAATAATCCAAGGATCCGTAGAAACCGAGATCATATTGATCAAAGTAACATTCGGAGGTGGGATAGTAAAAGTACCCATTAAAGCAGAGTCCTTGAAAATACTTGCTCCCACACTCTCATAAGGAATCTCGATATTTCCCATATAAGGGACATTGTCATTCGATGAACTGGAAGAGAAAAAAGACGGTTGATCGACAGTGATAATTTTTCCTTCGTGAGGAAAAGGAAGCACCTAGAACAAAGAAGAAACCACACAAAACATAGCATGGGTCTAGCTTCGCCCAAGAAGAAGGTTGTAGTTGAGATTCACATCTACAGCTTCCACTTCTAATTCAATGGTATTTCCTTCCAACGTGATCAACAAGTTTGTGAGAATATCGTATGGGCGGGAGCCTTTGCCATTGAAGGTCTCCAAAGTGTTCAGGGATTGGTTAAGAGAAGGAGAGCCAATGGCCTTCCAACATGAAATGTACATGATGCAGGTGGAAGCACCTTCATCAATAACAATCCGTTGAATCGTCTTTCCTTTAATGAGAACCTGTATCAGAAAAGCAATATGATGAGGAAGATGAGGAATGGAGCTTTCAAGATCAAAGGTAATTAAATTTGAATCAGCAAGATCAATAATGCCTATAGCAGCAATAATGATTTCTGTTGTGTTGAACAAGTTTGGAGAACCTCTAAAGCAAACATCGCCGAAGGTGCTTGAGCTAAATCCTCAACAATATTATAATGTTGTGTAACTCTAGCATTCAGATTATAAGATGATTTCTGAAGTACACCTTTGGGAGGTGGTCAAATCACAAATTCATTGTTAGGGCACTCAATATGGAGTGGACTAGAACTAGACGGATTGGAAGTAGAAGGTATATCAGTGACTTCTTTCTCCACTGTCTGCTTGTGCGGGGTTTTATAGTCCTTTGTTCGAGTAGCAATCAAAATAGGTGATGAACCTTGCATCATGAAAACTTGGGAACCCGAGGAGGAAGAGGATTGTGGTTGGTCTACTAATTGCATTGGCTGAGATGGAAAAGGTTCTTTCAAAACAAACGGAGTCCCTTTCAATAGGCAGTTAACTTTAGAACGTCGGGGACAATCCTTGGTGTAATGATCTTCCTCACAGATGACGTAAGGATATTTTGGCTTTCTCTTAGAAGCATCATCAACAGATGATTTAGGTGGATCCTATTTTGGGGTATCAGTTTTGGCTTTACCTTTCCCTTTTTCTTACCTTTTGAGGCCTTATCTGCTGCGGTAGATTGAAAAGCATGTACCTCGAAGGTTTTACTAGGATTTGACGCATTTGTCGAAGGATTATTGGAACCAGTGTTTGAAATAGATTTAAGCTTCGAGGAAGCCTTCATGGAATTCTGAGACATGAAACCAATTACACCATCAACAGGTGGTACATTGGGAGACTTTGAGGCTGCCAGATCCGAAGACGGTCTTGGAGCATTAGGCAACATCTCATATAACATGCCAGATTGTGAATAGACTAAGTCTAGATACTGAGCACGACCAATATCTTTCTCTTCAGTAACACATCCACCCATATTTATATCCTTAGAAATCTTGTTAACGAATGATTTTGTGAACCATTCATTCAACAAATCATCAGCAATCTCGAATTTGATGAGGCGACGCCAACGTCTCCATTCATGGATACGATCGGAAATGTGGGTCGTGGTATCTTGCTTAAGGGATGTGAGCAAATGAGGGCCAGTTTCATACTAAACCAACAATTGGAAGTGGGTGAGGAAGTCATATCTAGAGAGTTAAAGTCAACATAGGTAGCTCGAAGAAACTCGATATACCATTTTGCGACATCACTTGTTAAGGTTCTCTGAAAAAGGCGAAGACGGATAGAATCGTCAACATATGAATTTGAAGAGCACCATATGTGATATGTCATCACATGGGTTTGTGGGTCCTCTTTAGACTTTCCTTCGAATTTAGGGAAATTGGTTGGAATTTTAGTTGGAACCGGAGGCCAGTAAGACGAATGAAAAATAGGATCATTTGTGAGTTGTGAGACATCAGGCAACTCCAACATAGCCAAGAAAGGAAATTTCATATTGAACAACATGTAAGGCCTTTGAGGAGACCCAAACTGCGGGTTCCAACCTTGCTGGTAAGGATTTTCCCCCACAATGGAGGATTTTGTCCATACGAGATTTGATTTTGCCCCCACTGAGGGTTACCTTGACCATAAGGTGGATTTTGTCCAGGGTAGTTTTGGTATTGACCTATTGTAAGGTTGTTGAACCTGTTGACCCTTAACCTGAAGAGATTGACCTTGTTGTTGCAGGGGTTGACCTTGTTGATACACATATGAAGCTTACTGCTGCAGAAGTTGACCTTGTTGCTGCAAAGGTTGGCCTTGCGAGGACAAAGGTCGAGTAGGCTGCTGAACAAACTGAGTCTGTTGCTACAAAGGTTGTTGAGACTGCTGCAAAGGTTGCCCCTGCTGCTGTAACAATTGTCCTTGCTGCTACAACGATTACCCTTGCTGCTATAAGGGTTTTTGGACAGTTCCTTAGGATATACCTTGTGGGTATTGGTAATTTCTTAATTAAATCTGATCATATCCACCAGGAATAGCGGATTGACCAGGCTGGACATAAGCTGCTGCTTGCGGAATGTAAGATGGATTGACCAAGGCTTGCGAACCATATGGAACATAAGCCTGTTGGAGTGGAATCTGAGCCATATAAGGCTATTGATACTAGATGTTACTTGACCCGGATGGGCCAGCAGGGTTAGGAATACCACCAGAATAAGGTTGATTAACTCCAACCATGTGAGTTTGTAATCCACTCACATTGGTTTCACCCAAAACAAGAGGAATATTCGGATTTTGCCCCCCAGGCAGTGGCACAATCTTGTCCACTTGACGGAGGGGTAGAAGAACTAACTGATACCTGATCTGAAATAGTCAGTTGTACCGGAAGGGTCGGTTGAAACTACGATATAGGATGCGATGGAATCGTAGGTTGAACAGGAACTGACATGACAACAGTTTGTACAGAAGTTTGAGAGGTCACGTTTGGAATGAACGAACCTGATGTAGGCATAGCATTTGAAGACCAAATGGGATTTTGATACAAAGATGAAGCTAAGGTTGTATAACTAGGTAGAAACATGGGTCCACTAGTTTCAGGAAGTGTGAGAGATGGGACTCTTCCTGTAAAAGGAAAGCCTTCTCGAGGAAATTCATCCCCTTGTTCATCATCGACATGAGAAGTATGAGTAGCGGAAACTTTTGAATGATTCAGAGAAGAGGTTGGGATTTCACCCTCTGACTCCATAGATAGAAACAATTGGTGACGAGGAATCCGAGATGTGTGAGGAGATAACTCCAAAGGAATACCAGGTTGATCGTAAGGACTGTAAGGACGCTGAGAAGATATCACAACAGAATCGAATAATGGATTCGACAGATGAATAACAAGCCTCTGCAGACTCTCAGGGGTCTGTGGACTCTCAGGGGTCTGTATAGGATTGAATTGGGTCTCAGGATCAGATTCTTGAGGTGACCAAGAATCTGATGAGGGCGGATGAGAAGACATGGGTTGGATACTTGGAATAATGCCAAGTTCAAAACCTTGATCTTCAAGTGACTGAAGAAGCTCCGGATGAACTCCTTGGGAGGACCCTTTAGTATCAGACAATGAAGGGTAACTGTGAGATGAACTCAATGGTTTAGCCACGATGACTTCCTCTCAAGAGCAGAAAAGGAAAGGAGATTCATTAAGCACTTATTAACAATTTGAAATTAACACAGAATTATTCAATATTGGTCCAAGAAGCAACTGCTTGGATTCGGCATGTTTATCGTGGGTAGTTATTTTTAGAAATAAAAACTTTGCCTTTTCATTTTTTAAGAGTCGAGAAAATGACTAAAAGGTGACTCTAGTTGCTTTCGTTGGTTTAGCGAGCTTGAAAGGACAAGTGCTCGATGATCTTTTCAAATTTAAGGAGTCAGAAAAGATCGAAATGACCACTCAAGTAACTATAGGAAAAAGGAGTACCAAGTAACCATGAACTACAATATACACCTCAAGAAATAAATTTACCAAGGACTTGACGTACGTGTAGGCAATCTCCCTTAATGTTGTGTTCGATGTATCACGTTTACAAGGTGGAAGACTCGGCTTCCTATGGATAAAGGTTTGCAACCTATAAGGGTCTCCCTTTATATACTTGATGGTATGGGGAGCACAAGTCCGTGCTAGTGTTGTCTAATGCAAGAGAGAATGACAGTTGCTAAGTTTTATAGACATTAGAACAAGTCTCTAGCCTAGACCACTAAGTATGAATGTTAATGTTTCAAATGCTTCTTAGATTAATTGATAGATTTTAAAATTGATCTTGAAATTATGTTTTGATTTCAAGGCCTGAACAATGTCACTTGTTCCTAAAATGCAACTAAATGATGAAATTGAAATCCTTTCATTTGATGAAAGATACCTATGTAGGGAAGAGAAACACACAAATCATGCATCAAACAAGCAACAATGTACCAATGACAATTTTCCAATGCTAAATGTAAAACATGAAATCTAATCTTTCATATCATAAACAAATGTAATGCCAAAACAAAACCTTAAAGCAAACCACCTTAAGATATAATGATGATTTCTTTTTCACTTTAATGCAATCAATGTAATCTAGTCCAAAAAGCAAAAGAGAATGCAAACAACTTCAATAACCATGAAAATCTCTTTTACATTAATGATTTTGAATGCAACAAATGCTTCAAAAACTACTTAAAAGATAAACACTTCCGTTTTTGCTTTTCGAAACATAAAATTCAAAGCAAATACTTCCTTTCAGTTCAATCGAAACAAACAATTTTGTGATCTATTGCTTGCAAAATGGAACTAAAGTGACTTTCAAAGCATCTACTCAATTCAACGCTAATGCAAACAACTTAATACCTAAGAACCAAAAGTGATTTGCAAAAGACGTCCAAACACAAAAAGACTCTTTTAACAAAGGTAATCAATCTTTGCAGAGAAGACTAATGAGTGAATGAAGGATGACCTAGAAGACCTAAATCCCTAGAAGTAAATCAAGCTCCAAACACACTTAAAACAAAATTAAGAGTCGATTTTTATCATATAAACATGTCAAGCAAGATATGGACACTAAAATCACACTGGTAAGCCACTAACAGGAGGCAAAAATTGAAATTAGGAAGAGAAACCCTAATTTTCTTTAACCTTTGTTATCATCACACTTGTTAAAAGAAAATCAACGATCATCGCTACTGTAATCAACATATTCGCAATGTCATTGCAACTATGAGGGATAAAACTACCATGGTCGAGAAAGATAAATAAAAAATAAAAATAAAAATCTTCAAGAGCAACACAAATCAAGAACCTTCAAGCAATTATCAGAAAGTGAAAATAGTTACAGACAAGCAAACAAGTTTGGGATTTGACGGTTGGTCAAACTCATCACAAAAACAAGGTGAAGGATTGGATGGAAAGGATCATAGGCTTCCCAGTGGAGTTGCCATTTTGTTGTCTAGGTAAATCCTCTCTAAAGACAAAGACAATCCCTCTAGCCCAATGAGTGGGTCTAGCAACCGAAGTGACAATCTACTAGACACTTTCCTAAGTTGCAATTGAAAAGAGAGACGAAGAAGATGGCCTACCTCGTTCTAATGCTATCTCGATCTCCTTTGTTGAAGACCTTGAATCACTCGCATCGCGAGCTCATTTCTATTGCTCTTAGCGTTTATGCGCATGCATAAGAGATCAAGACACAACAAGGCATGCAAACACAAGTAGAATAGTCAAAAGCAACCCACTTAACTAATCAAGGAATGTTAAGCTAAATGATACATGAGCATACACATTTAGAGAAAATGAAGCAAAAGTTGTATATTAATAGAAAATAAGGGGAAGTGTACAACCAAGGCTTGATGTTGATAGACTCTCCTTGAATGAATATCCAAGTCCAAACTAAGCTCTCCAAGCACTCCTTCTCCAAGCCAAATGAATAGCATATATGAAAAATATTAGCATAAGGGTGAAAATAGGCATAGACCAACCATTTGGGAATGGGAGAAAATGAATATATATGCTAGGAAAGGGAGTTAGGACCTCTCCAAAGATAGGATTAGGCCCCTATCTCAAGGAGGTAGCTCATAGGGGTAAGATCAAGAGGCCAAGTTGGGAGAATTTGACCTCGTCTATGCCAAACAACCTCCAGCTTGTCGCTCTGGAAGCTTCCAGATCACGAAGCTTCTCATCCTCTTTAGGAAAGTTGCTTTTTTGGGATCATTGCAGGTATACAAGTGAACAGAGCAATGCCATCGCAAGTCAAGTGCAATGCAACAGGCGATCATCATTGTTTTGAATCTCATAAGCATGATGATGCTCATATTAGGGTTTTAGAGCTATTTCTTCCAAGGAAAGTTTAAGGCGTTTTCCAATCAATGTATTAGGAAGGATTTGAGCTGCATATATAGATGAATACACTATATAATGGTCATGTTTCGGGCACCTTGGGATATGTCACAGGGAAGTGCAAGAGGTGCAACTTAAGTACATCACTTGGCAGTTGTGAGCTCCTATGGGACAGATTTACGGGACAGGATCTTGCGAGCAGGACAACAAGATGTCAGATATATGGATATTATGTATAGGTTGCAGCCGGGTACATGTGATAGTACATTACAAGTACATGTGATGGCATAGGTACATGTACAAGTAGTAGTACATGTACATGTGATGGCACAAGTACAAGTAAAGGTAGTGGTACAGGTGCATGTGCATGTGCACAAGACTTGGAATATTGTCTTACAACATATGGATTGGTTAGGCTCCAAGACAAGATATATGTACCGGATAGGAGTGAGCTCAAGAAGGTGATCTTAAGGAAGTTTCATGTGAAACTGTATTCAGGTCACCCAGGTTACCAGAAGACACCCACATAGCAGTGAAGAGGTATTACTATTGGTTGAATCTGAAGAGGGATGTAGCAGAGTTTGTGGCGAGATGTTTCGATTATCAGTGAGTGAAGGTAGAGTGTAAACATCCAGGTGGACTGCTACAAACAATTGCGATTATGGAGTGGAAATGGGAGGTCATTTCCATGGATTTCATCACAGGGTTTCCAAAGACAGTGAAACAACGTGATTCCATCATGGTCATTGTGGACAAGTTAACAAAGGTTGCACACTTTGTTCTAGTGAAGTCTATGTTCTCAACTAGTAATGTGGCACCTGTATTCATCTGAGACATGGTTAGACTACATGGTATTCCAAAGAAGATTGTGTCAGATAGGGATGCATAGTTCACTTCCAAGTTTTGGAAGGAGTTATTTGCAGTTTTGGGCACAAAGTTGGCCTTCAACACAGCTTATCATCCGCAAACGGATTGACAAATAGAGGGGGTCAACAAGATATTAGAGCACATGTTGAGGATGTATGTGATACATCAACAACGTAAGTGGGAAGAGTATCTCCCTTTGGTTGAGTTTGCATACAACAACGGTTATCAAAAGTGACCACTGAGGATGAGTTCTTTTGAGGCATTATATGGGTGGAGTTGTAACACTAGTTGGAGTGATCCAATTAGTAGAGTATTGATTGGACCAGATATGTTGGCAGACATGGAACAAGAGATGCAAGCAGTCAAGAAGAATCTTAAGGCAACACAGGATAGGCAGAAGAGTTATGCAAACAGGAATAGGTTGTTCAAGGAGTTTCAGGTTGGGGAACATGTGTACTTACGCATTAAATCGAAGAAGAGCTCCTTGTGGATTGGATCATGTGCCAAGTTGGCACCACAGTTTTGGTGACCCTTCAATATCACTGAGAGGATTGGGCCAGTAGCCTATCGACTTGCACTGCCTCCGACAATAAAAGTCCATGATGTTTTTAGAGTCTCGTTGCTTAATAAGTATGTTAAAGATGTTGATCATGTAATTGATTGCTCAGTATTGCAGGTGGAACCATGTGGAGAATTCCAATTGGAGCCTCAATGTATATTGTAGAAAAAGGTGCTCATGCTTCGAAAGGGAGCCATAGAACAAGTTAAAGTGAAATGGAAGCACTTTTGGCCCGATGAAGCTACATGGGAGATGGCGGGTTAGATCCAAGCTATGTATCGTTCCTTGTTTGCCAATTGAGGCAAAGCAACTTTAATATGGTGGTTTGGTGATTGCTTATGGTGGTTTAGTATTTGCTTATGATAACTTGGTATATGCTTCATGGTGGTTTACTATTTGCTTATGTTGGTTTAGCATACGATTTATGGTGATTTATATATGCTTTATGCTATATGATGTTTTGATATATATGCTTAGATATGCTGTTAGTATATGGTTGATATATGTTTTGATATATGATTTGGCATATGTTTGGTATATATATTTTGATGATGTTGTCATACGTACACATGTGTATGGATGTAAATACCATATCCAGTTGTGTTATAAAACTCCACTATGCGATATGGGTGTTATGTTATTATGTTGTCATGTGGTTATGCTATCATAATGTTATGATGTCATATGAGTTTGCCTTGAGCAAGACTTTCATTGTAAATATCATAACCAGTTGTGTTATAAAGCTCCACTATGCAGTATGTTGCCCTGGTGTCATGATGTTATGTCTTGAGTAGATATTTCATTGTAAATACTGCATCGAGCTATGTTATAAAGCTCCATGAGTAGTATGTCTTCTTTCAACAAGTTGTTGAGGTATATGTGTGATCGAACACCGAAGACGGTGTCCCCCAAGGGGGAAGGTTGTGTAACAACCCTGGTGATAATTCCATGTAATAAAGTTAAAAACAATAACCATAAATGACTGTGACACTTATTCCAAGCTGAATGTTGGGCAAGACATCCTAGGAGGTGTTCATTTGGTTGTTTATGGCTAAGGAAATTGGCAAAGGAAATGGCTAAGGCATTAAAAGGCAAAAAGGCATTTTTGACACGTTTATTTATGAAAATAATGGAAATTAGGAGAAAAGGGAGGTGAAAGGTCACATGTTGCATGCGAGGAGGAAAATGAATAAAATAGAAGCCTCATTCATAAAAAAATCTTATGAGGGTCAGTTGGTAACCTTTTGTTAGTTTAGTTTTGGAGCTCTCTCATTATTCTCTCTCTCTCTCTCTCTCATACTCTTGGATACTTAGAGTTTTCTTGGAGCACTCTTGGAGGGTGTGACATACTTGGAGTCTTGGAGAAAGAAGGCAAAGGCAGAGCAGGAAAGTGCAAGAAGGCATCGACATCAGCAGCTACATCAAATTTTCTTGTAGGTACTGATTTGTATGTATGATTTCTTCACTAGTTTTGGCATGCATGGCACATGCATGTGGTTCTTGGTTATGGTCTATCATTGCCATGGGGGATTGCCTGGATTGACAATGGATTTCCTAGCCTTACCATTTCCTTGATAGCCATAGTGATTGTTGGTTTACTTTCATTGATTTTTTGTTGTTGGTTCTCATGTTTCCTTAGCTTGGGTTGAGTTATTAGTCCTGGAAGCCCTAGTTGAATAAACACTCTGGAAGCCCTATAACAGCTTGGGTTGAGTTACTAGTCCTGGAAGCCCTGGTTGGAAAAATGCTCTGGAGGCACTTGGTGGGTTGAGTTACTAGTCCTGGAAGCCTTGGTTAGACAAACGCTTTAGAAGCCTTGTATAAGATGTGGGTTGAGTTACTAGTTCTGGAAGCCTTGGTTGGACAAACACTCTAGAAGCCAAGGAAGGCTTAGATGCAGACCAATCAGATGATGGTTTTGGTGATGTCTGACCGTGAGGTGGAATCACTATTTGATGGGTTGAGGTGGATGGCCTCTGAAAGCCTTGGATGAGTTTTGATTGATGTGTTCTATGGGATCCCACATTCATGCTTGGAATATGGCACGGGGGTGAATGGATGAAGAGAGATTTGGCTCATCCATTCTACGGTCAGGTAGAACGTGGTAGTACCATCTCTAGTTGGTTCATTGCATTCATTAATGAGAAATCCATTCCCTTGATTTTCATGTGTAAATGTACTGATGTATTTATGGATTTGATAGTTGATATATTTATTGTATTTATGTTCCTATTATGCTGGTTATATGCACATTTTATGACAACAGTTATGTATGAATCTCAACATGTTTTTACTTTGATGTGAATGGATAATGTGTCTATGACTTAATAGATGATAATGCAGAAAATGGCATAAGGGAACAATGGTTCATCACGATTCGCAGATAAGTATGAGATCCCTACACTTAACTCTACTATTTACACCTGTAGATTACATGTTGATGACATGTTTAACGAAATGCTTGTCATGGCTAGCAGGGATCCAGTCAAGGTCTTGAACAAGTATTTTCTTTAGTACTTTAATTTCCATGTTACTTTACTGATTTGAAGAGATGATTCAATTTTTGGCAGTGACCTGGGCCTTGGGCTTGAAAAAGTGGTTCAAATCCTAGAGTCTTGGCACAACACTGACAATTATGGTCCACAGTTGCTGGCACAACACTGACAATTCTGGTCCACAATTGTTGGCAGGCAGGCATGTGAGAGTGATTTTATGTTGTTGGTCGCTCCCTTGCCCATAGCATGAGAGCGAATATGGCCCAAGAGAACTGAAACAACAGTGGGACTGAGGGACAGATTGTCTAAGTGGATGACTTGTCCTTTGAGGGTTCTGTTGATGATGTTGGATGTTGGTCTGGTGTGTTTCCGTTAGTTTTGTTTCCTTGATGTGACTTAGGAGGTCGAATCATATCATAGTGGCCTCTCATCGCATGATTACCCTAGCTGGTCGGTTGCTTGGATAGATGTGGGAGGAGGGTGTTATGGCAATCGAACAAATCCATACAAAATGCCCAGTGAGAACATAGACTACATGAATTCAACACCATCATTTTCTACAACTAATTATGTATCTAGATATAACATAAAGCTAAGATGGATCTAAACTAGTTTAATCCCCCCTTAAATAGGTTATATTCCACATGAATACCATGGATTCTTAATACCATGTGTCACTTTTATTTCTTATTATTTAATTTTTATAGGGTTATTTTTATTTTATTTTTGTCAAATTAAAATGTTTACATTATATTAAGTTACACATCTCTATCATATTTTATTTTTAATTTTATGTTGATCTAGTCAAAATGTTTAAATTATATTATGTTACACGTCTCTAGTATACTAGGTTGGGGAGCACCTCTCAACCCATAAAGAATGGATAATTTTATTAAAAGGAACAAAAATATTGTTTTCAAAATCTAGCTAGATTAACTATTTTATTTTAATTATTAGTTAATTTAATTTAATTTTAATTTTATGTAAATTGATAAGATAAGATAGGACAAGATATCATAAGGTCTCTAAGTGTTTGACAAATCAACTGTATAACAACTGAAGTTACAGTCCATGTTAGTGTAGCATTTTTATAGGGTCTCTAATGGACTTATGCATGGACGTCAACAATTCCTCAAAAGGAAGCGAGATATTGAGACTCATAAAAATTCGGGAGTGATCGTGAGCTGCGCGTAGACCAGGCCCTGCGTCGTCCTGGTTCTCTCCTCGGCCTCCCTGCACTGCATGTAGTGGCTGGCCCTCGCCTTAGGATCGGATCGGAGCTCGCCCTGCGTGACTGATCATCTGCATGCTGAGGATCGCCCAGCTTCAGATCGGACTCGCATTCCAGAGCCTCTGCATGCTGCAAATGGAAGTCGTTGGGCTCTGACCCCCCAGCTTTCTCAATGGAGGGGTTGGGCTCCCCTCAGTCCCCGCCTCCCCCGTCGATATCGCTAGCTGAGGCCTTCTCTCAGCTCCTGGCTGGCCTCTCAAAGAAGAAGACCTCATAGGCAGCGAAGTTTGTTAAAAGATTAGATGAAATCCCGGTGATCTCCCTTCCTCCTAAAACCCCAATCCAAGTCGCATTGTTGTTAGCTGATCGGGCTCTCATCGGCCAGTTTACGGGTTTATGGCCATCTCCAAAGTCCACCGAGAACTGGGTTAACAGAAATTGGGCGCCGCTTATTAAAGAAAATGTCACCTCATACTTTATGGGAAGGGGATTCTTCTTGTTTGAATTCACAGCTAAAGAAGACAAGGAGCTTATCTTCCAAAATGGCCCCTAATTCATGGGTCCTCAGGGATTGTACCTAAACAACTGGACCCTAGACTTTGATCCGACAGTCGACGTACCCAAAGCAGTCCCGGTTTGGGTCAGGCTCCCAAATCTCCCAGTTCACTGTTGGAACTGGGATTCATTGAGGCATATTGGCAACGCCCTAGGAAAATTCATAGACCGAGCCAACAACAAAGACCAATATGAATACGCCAGGATTTGTGTAGAGGTGGATCTGGAGGAAGGGCTACCGGAGGCCATTACCCTAAAGGTCGGAAGCTGGACGCATCTTCAGAAATTGGATTATGAGCAGCTACCCTTCAAATGTCGGAAATGCCACGTCTATGGGCATTTCGCCAGAGATTGCCCTTCCAGCAATGAGACAACGCAAGGGAAGGAGGACGGATTGAATCAAGTCAAGAGATCCAAATCTCACCCAAAAACTCAGAAACAGGGAGGCCCTTCTGGCAAAGGGAACCAACAGAATTCTACTCATCAGATTCCAACAAAGATTGCGTCAGAAAACAAGTTCGATCCTCTGAGTTCACAAACAGAGGGCACCAAGAAGATCGAGATCCAAAAAGAATCAGAAATGGTCCAGGAGACTGAAGGTCAAATCACAGCTCCTCCAGATAAAGGTAATCCCATTCCCTCCTCCAAAGATCTCAACGAAAAGAATCTAGTAGGGGAGGAAGAAGAACCTGAAACAAAAGAGTCAGAAGAGGAAGGGGAAATAGGTGAGTCTCAAACCTCAGTAAGAAGATCCACCAGAGGACAGAAAACGGATAAAGAAAAAAGGGAACAGGAAACCTACAGAGAAAAACTTCAAGGTAGTCAACCAACATTGGAAAAACTGCTGGCACCAAAGTCAAAGATGTTGAAAAGTCAGACCCAAGGCTCCAAGGGAGCCCATCACAAACACAAATAATGAAGATTATCTCCTGGAACTGTAGAGTTATGGGGAGCAAAACTAAGGAAGAAGCAATCGGAAATTTAATTAGAACAGAAACCCCAGACATCCTTCTGGTCTAGGCGACAAAGATGGAAGACACCGTCTTCATCCAAGCAAGTAAGAAAATTTGGTATAAAAGTGAAGCAAGAGCAATCTCTGCTCGAGGTGCCTTGGGAGGAATTGCCACTATATGGAATATGAGTAAATTTGTAGCCATATTCGAGGTCAGAAATACCCATTGGTTACTGCTAAAAATGCAGAACTTAGTCACTAAGGAAATTTTTTGTCTTTTTAATGCTTACTCTCCAACAATCGCTGGGGACAAAAAAATGCTTTGGGATTCCATAAGACAACAAGCCGATTTGGTAAACATGGAGAACATCATAATAGCTGGAGATCTCAACCTCACTCTTCATTCTTCTGAAAAAAGGGGAGGCAGCATAGTGCGAGACCCAGCAAGGGAATGGGCGGAGGACATCTTGCAGGATTGGGACATGCTGGATATCAAACCCTCTTCCGATAAATACTCTTGGTCTAATAAAAGATTAGGCCCGGGCCATATAGCCGCCAGGCTAGATAGATTCTTTATTTAAAGTTCTTTTTTGCTGTTAGGACTAGAACCTCGAATTATCATTCTACCTAATAGCATTTCGGACCACAAGCCCATTAAACTTGAGCTTCTAGCCCATTTGGATCTGAGTCCTATCCCTTTCCGCTTCAGCCCGATTTGGATCAAGGAGCCAGAGTTTATGCAAATCGTCAAGGACAGCTGGAACCAGGCGATCAGAGGCTCGCCTTTCTATATATGGGAAGAAAAGCTCAGAAGATTAAAAGGGGATCTCAAAAGATGGGCAAAAACACTGTCTAATCCGACCACACAAAGAAAATCCTTGAAAATCTTGTTGGATTCCCACCAAAAGAGCATGGAGAAGGACAGTATTACTGAGGAGGTGATTGAACAGGAATCTCATTTGCAGCAAAGCTATCACGAGGCCTGCCTAGCTGAAGAAGAATTCTGGAGGCTGAAATCCCGCAATCTCTGGCTCAAAGCTGGGGATAGGAATACCGCCTTTTTTCATAAGCAAACCCTGGTAAGGAAATGCCATAACTCCATTTCTGAGATCAAAGCTGACAATGTTACACATAAAGATTTTGAATATATAAAGAAAACAACGTTCTTACACTTCCAAAGCTTGTATAGTGAGGACAAGGACCTGAACCAAAACTCAGATCTTCTAGATGTTGTACCCTCTTTAATAAATCAGCAAACAAAGGAATCTCTTGAGGCCAAAATCACCAAAGAAGAAGTGGAAAAAGCCCTTTTTGATATGGATCCGGACAAGGCCCCGGGGCCGGATGGATTCACAGCTAGATTTCTTCAAGCTTGCTGGCTGATTATAGAAAAGGACTTGCTCAGAATGGTGCAAAAATCTCAGAACACTCAAAAGATAGGAGGCAACACCAATTATGCGTTCTTAGCCCTTATCCCCAAGGAAAAAGGCGCCAACACCTTCAACAGATTTCGCCTGATCTCACTTTGCAACATTGGGTACAAAATAATTACCAGAATCATAGCAAATCGATTGAAGCCCATTCTCCCTAAAATAATTCCTGAGAATCAAGGAGGCTTCATCCAAGGAAGGCAGATCGTGGACAACTACCTTCTCGTCCAAGAGGCAATTCACTCCAGTCTTCGACAAAAAGAGAAAGGTATGGCTATCAAACTCGACTTAGCCAATGCATTTGATAGAGTAAATCATAGTTTTCTGTTAAATGTTATGAAATTCAGGTTTGGAGAAAAGTTCATCAAATGGATCCAGGCATGCATCTCGGAGCCATGGATCGCCCCTCTTGTGAATGGAAGAGCCACGGATTTCTTCAAAGCTTCGAGAGGACTAAGGCAGGGGTGCCCCCTATCCCCTCTGCTATTTGTCATCCAAGCTTCCGTCCTCAGTTTTTTGCTAAACAAAAGCATGCAAGATCAAGAAATCAACGGAATGTGCATCGCAAGAGGGGCTAAAAATATAAACCATGCACTTTTCGCAGATGACACACTTCTCCTGGGCCCTGCCACGCTCCCCTCTGCATCAAAATTCAAAGGGGTTTTAGATGAACTCAACAAAGCTACAGGCTGTGTTGTAAATAAGAACAAATGCCATATTTACAGTTGGAACATTACTCAAAGGGCGTTGTTTGATATCTCTAAATGCTTGGGCTTTGCAGCCTCTTCTTCCTGGACATCGTTCAATTACTTGGGTCTACCTGTGCACCTCAAAAAAATTTCCTGTAAGGACTGGCTCCCACAATTGGAAAAACTCAAATTAAAAATCCAAGCTTGGGGCTACACTTGGTTAAACACTGCTGGCAAATCAATATTAATCAAATCAATGCTACACAGTCTCCCTCTTTTCCAGTTCGTTGCCCTCCTTGCTCCGATAACCATCATCAAAAAAATGGAAGAATACATCAGGAGATTCTTCTGGCAGGGAGGAAAAAATAACGCGAAAAAAATTCCTTTAATCAGCTGGGAGATCATAACTAGGTCGCTCTGTGAAGGGGGGTTAAATTTCAAAAAACTCAGCGAACAGAACGTGGCATTGGCAACTAAGATCCTCTGGAAAATCACTGCACCCAACCCGGGATGGGCACAAATTGCAATCTGGAAGAAATATTATAGGGGCCCTCGCACCAGGTGTCTAGAAAACGCCATTCAAATGCCAAATTCGTCCTTTTTGAAGCTCCACGCTAAAGTTGCTCATCTGATTATAGATCACACATTCTGGATACCTGGTAGTGGCAAAAAAATCAAGATCTGGAGCGATTGTATAATGAACCAGCAACCGATTGAAACCAGAGCCAACCTGAACGAGTTGCGTCGCTGGATGGACAACAACTCTCTGCACACGCTGTGGGATATATCCAAGTGGCACGATGGCTTCTGGGCAGGCTGGATTCATTTCAACGGTCTGGCGCAACTGGGGAAAGAATGGGACACGCTCCTCGACTGTCTCCATGGAATCGCGCCCATCAGCAGAAGATCTAGAGACCGTAAGGGATGGGGCACGAGCCTTAAAGGCTACACAGTCGATCAAGGTTATATCAAGCTCAGTGAGATCCCTTACGCACCTCCTGACCTTGCTCCATGGCGCGGCGTTTGGAGTTCTCCATCTCTGCCGAAGATAGACTTCTTCGCTTGGCAGTTGTGCCATTCCAAAATTCTTACATATGACATCCTGCAGAAAAAAGGAATTAATGGACCCTCCATCTACCAGCTATGCAGAGAAAGCACTGAGACAACGACTCATTTGTTTCTCGAGTGTCCATTCTCCAAGTAAGTATGGTCCTCCCTCAGCCCTCAACCAAATCTCAAGCTCCCCGGCACCACGACAGGCCTCTTCTCTACTTGGGCTCACAATTATCCAGGTCCTGCCCCTAAAAACCAGGTCATCAGAGCTGCGTGGGCAATTCTACCCAAGATCACAAGCTGGCAGATTTGGCTTGAGCATAACAGAAGGACTTTCAGGGATACAAAGCACAATCACAGGATTCTGGAAAATAAAATTAAAAGTCAAATCAAGAAATGCCTGGAGGACACTAGAGATGACACTAATTTGAGTCAGCAAGACATGGCTTGGGCACTGACTCTCGGCCTTCAAATCCGGCCAACAGAAAAAAACATTCCTACTATTAAACACTGGCAACTAAGGAAATCTGAAAGTGATATGTAAAGCTGGACCAAAATGCAAGAGAATCACTCCCTCTTTTTTGACGGGGCAGCAAAGAGTAACCCGGGCAAAGCGAGAGCAGGAGGAATCATTCTAAATCCAACAGGAGAAAAAGTCCAACCCTTTGCCTGGGGCCTTGGCTATGCCTCCAGCATTCAAGCAGAGGCTTTAGCCCTCTTCCAACGCCTCCAAAGTCTCAAAGATTTAAACATAAAAGAAGCCAATATTATAGGAGACTCCCAGATCATCGTCAACTCCATGATTTCCAACTCCCCAGTCACGGATCTCAAGTTAGCAAGAATGATAACTAGAATTAAAGGATTGGAAAGGCACTTTCAAAATTTGAGATATTATCATGTGCTACGAATGCATAACAAAGAGGCGGACAGCGAAGCCAATAAAGCAGTCCTCCTCCCTGTCGGAACTAAGTTGAAGGACAGAAAAGAAACTTGGGAACCAATCCCATAATCTGATCTTCGCCATGTTTTATTGCTGGTTATTAAACAAATTTGTCTGCATCTTCAAGTGGGGAATTCAGATTTGGAATTCATGGACTCTTTAGCAATTAGGAAATCTGCAAGCTTCAAATGTACTCTCCGTCTCTGCAGAAAGCAGCAACAAAGCATGGAGCTTTCAATTGTAATAGCTATTTCGGCATTCACGCCAAGAGGAATATAATCAACCCATAATTGTTACTGTTAAAAAAAAAAAAAAAACAACAACAACAACAATTCCTCGAAATCTTGTCAGAGCCTCCAGCTTCGCTTGAACCCGTAGTAACAATGGTTGAAGGTCAAGGGGTACATCTTGAAACTAGGGTCCATGAAAAAACCATGGAGTCGAAATTTTCATTTCGAACAAAGAAAGTAAAACAAATTTCGCAAAAAATATAATTTCTAGAAACTGAAAACAACAAGCTTCGTTCAGAAATACACACCCTCTCTACCAAAGTTTCAGAGGTGGAAGGGGATAATTTATTCCTTAAGAATATATTACATGAAAGCAAAGAGCAGGAAATCTCCATCCTCCAAATGATATGTTGCATGCAGAAATTCTCGACCTTAAAAGCAAGCAGGAAGAAATCTGATCCCAACACGCCACCTTCAAACAAGAAACTGAGACACACATCAATTCTTGGGCACAGGTGGTTCAGGCAAAGGATTAAACTCCTACCCCTATTGCAGTAGTTGAAGAGGTGGTGCAAGCAAAACCTGTGGAAGAACGCACTAGACGAGCGAGGGAATTGAATCTCAAGGTGAGAGGCCTCCCCTTACCTTACTCCTCTCTAGATCCTATGAAAGTGGGGGCTAGGTTCCTTTAGGATACCCTTAGATTCCTTGATATAGCTCTCGACATAGCATGGTTAGGCTATGGCTCCACTCTCTTCATTAGGTTTCAGACTGCATCCGATCGACTTTGCACCCTCAGGGCTAAGAGAAAGTTGTTTTCTCTCCCTAGCAGGATTTTCTTGGATGAGGACCTCACTTGAGCATAGGTTGTGGAACTTAAACAATCCAGAGAACAGGTTATGGCAGCACAACAGGGAGGGAAATGGGCAATTATCAGGAATCTTCATGTAGTCATTCGGGATTCCTTCCCCCTTGGGTGCGAACCCTGAATTAGAGGTTCCAAATGACGGGCCCGCTTGGGGAGACGACATGGTAGAGGCTTCTCTATCCAGTGTTGGAATGGAAATGGATCTTTCTGGTCATCGTCGAGACTTTTGTATGGCACTCTTGAATCAACGTACATCCTCTTCGTAATTGAGATTCATGAAAGCCATGGTCGACCTCTCCCAAATATCACAGGTTACTATTGGTTCTTAGTTTATAGGCAAGAGACGAGGAGATTGGGAGGGGTCAGAGGATCAGCTGGAGTTTCTTGTTTGACTAGTGAATCACTCCAGAACATGGTATCTTTAGTAGCTGAATATAAGTTTGCCAGGTTTATGTGGATTCATATTAGTGTCAAAGTCTCTCCTCCGAGGGACATCTACGTTGTAGTCAGTTATGTTCCCCCAACCTCTTCACCATTTGCCATCCATAATGGCTCAAATGGAGACCCCTTTATATACTTATACACTGGCATCACCCAATACTCTGTTGTTGGGGAATTCATCCTCCTATGTGACTTCAATTCTCGTGCTAGAGATCTCCATATCCATCTCCATGATCGATCAAATGATGTATTTTGTACCCAAGGGATAGATCTAGATTCAGTTGGGCTTCACTAGATGTCAGTTGATGATTTGGGCCCACAACAGTTTATGGTAAGAATCTGTTGCAGTTGGGGGAATCATAGGAGTTGTTAAGTCTAAATGGTCTCCCCCGTTTCCCAGACTCTCGCTTTTTCACGCATCGGCCATATGGCGGGGGGGAGATTGTAGTTGATTATGTCCTGGCTAGCTAGAGCTTGCTTCCTTTTATTCGCTATGACTTAGTCTCCCCCATCCCCCTTCCTGATCATGCACTTCTTTCCTTCTCTCTCCGGTTTGATCCTCCACTTCCACCCCATCCTTCCCCTCGAGGCCCACCCCGAACCACCTTTCGATTTGATGAAGGTGACCCTGACATCTTCTCCTCTACCCTACACAAGATGCTCCAATCAAAGACCCGGTTCTCCTTGCTTGATTCTCCACTAAATACACTTGTATTTCATCTGCCATTTGGGAAGCAGAACTCAAATCCTTCCCTCACTCCACTCGTTCCACTTCCACCTCCAAAAAAGTCGGATCTTGCCCCCTGAACAAATGGTACAATGACGAATGCAAAACTCTACATTGACAACTTTGATATGCTTTCACCCACTCTCAACCCTTCTACCCTGACCTCAAAGCTTCTCCATCGTCTCCTTCGTCGCAATAAATGACTCTTTGTTTCTCATAGAAGATAGTTACTTTATGCTCTCCTTGCCCACTCCGCTAAACAATTATGGCATACCATCCTTCCCCGGCGTTCCCCTCTTCCATTTGACCTCGATCCTACATCCATGTTCTCTCACACTTCCAACCTTTATGATATTTTGGGCCAGGGCCAAATTCATGTTACCTCCCCACCCCCTTCGTGTTACCTATTCTTAGACAAAGATATTAGAGAGGCCATTTGGGTGATGAACAACAACAAAATCGCCGATGAGGAAGGCTACCAAGCAGAGTTCTTTAAACACGGTTTTCATGCTTCATTTAGTTACTTGGCTGATCTCTTTAACCATGCAGTACGTGAAGGTTTTCCATCGGCATGGTCACACCACATCATCCATCTGACCCACAAATCAGGCTCTAGCTCAAATTCTAATAACTACAGAACAATCATGGTGGGCCACACGTTCTCGAAGTTGTATGCTACTGTTCTACATACGAAGCTCTCGAGTGACCTTGAGTAGAGACAACTCAAAGCTAGGGGATAGACAAGTTTCCGACCAGCTCATCAGACCACTAAACACTGACCACATCTTCACCCTTTGCGTTGTGATTGAGGAGGCACAACATCACCCTTCGAAAGTCTACTGTTGCTTCGTATATTTTCGAAAATATTCTCACTATGTTATGAGGGAAGCCTTACTCCAGAGACTTAGAGATGTTGGCATCTCGGCGACCCTATTAAAACTATTACACGCCTATATGAGTCTATCCTTGGTCGTCTTCGCATGGCTCATGGGATGTATGATTTCATTCGAAGCACTATTGGGGTTAAACATGGTTGTCCATTGTCCCCTACCCTGTTTGGGATCTATATTGATGAGTTGGAGGCTTTTCTACACGAGCATATCCAGGACACTAACGACTGCCTTCTTCACCAGGTCCTGATATCTATTATACTCCGCTAAAACAACTCACAAAATATCAAATGCCACCTCACAAAATAGAAGAAGAAATAGATCAACGACTTCAAAATAAGCCTTATCAAGGGGGCAACCTCTTTTACATTACACAAATGAACAATTCTTCGATGATACAACTGACAAGACCTCCTTTCTATATATCGGAGTCTAAGGGGTCCCAATATAATTAGAGCCTACATAACAATAATATTGCAGGGGCACAAAAATAACAATAATGGGCTTATATGGGGCACAATAATGACAACATGGGGGACTACATGGGCACAACAATACAATAAGGAGATTGCACTAATAATAATAAGGGGGTATACTAGTAGTATAAGGACCTAATGTGCTCCTCTCTTCCAAAAAAGTGTTGTCTTCAACACTTGAGTAGTTCTGGATGCTTTTGTGCAAAACGATCATCCTCCCATGTGGAGTCTTCTGCGAGTAAGTTCTTCCACTTGATGAGATACTCTGAAATTGATTGATTTCGTAGCTGTCGGGTTCTTGATTTCATGACTGCTTTAGGTTCCAATATGATTTTTCCTTCCTTTTCAAGTTCCAATAATATTGTTTGAACTGGGAGCTTGTCAGCAATAACCTTCTTTAAGCATGAAACATGGAGAGTTGGGTGCACTTGGGAAGATGTAGGAAGCTCCAATTTGTATGCCATAGTATCAATCTTTTGCAACATCTTGTAAGGACCATCATATATTGGTGATAATTTATTATCCTCCTTAGCTTGCTAGAGGGACATTTGTTTGTATGGTTGTAGCCGCAAAAATACCCAGCCATTTACATCAAAATTTCTTTTGTTGTGATGCTGACTTTCCTGTTGTTTCATTTGATTCTGTGCCAAAGTGAGGTTATCCTTTGAGAGTTGGAGAACTTGTTGTTGATGCTCGATGTGAATCTTCCACTGCTTGAACCTTAGAAAGATTGTCCAAGACTTTTTGGAAATCTAGAGAAATAGATGATTTCATTGTTTGAACCTGTAGTGAACATATTACGCCCAGTTGTTTTTACTTTAGAAGCCTTGTCATGCCATTGAAGCTGATTATCTTTCCTGGTTTCCCTGTGATACCCCTTAATTTAACTTCCTTTCCTTCCCCAAAAAAATTCAAGAAAAGTTCTTGAAAATTGAAAGCTATCGTCCCCAAAGATTGTAACCATTGGACTCCTAATATAACATCAACACCACTCATTGGAATGGAAAGCATTGGACTATTCAAGACATATGCTCCCATGGATAGCTTGATATTATGACACTTTCCAGAGCAATTTATGGTTCCTCCATTTGCAACCATTACTTGACAGTCTGGTGCTGGATATAGGAAGTAATTCAATTCCTTCGCTATCTTACAATAAATAAAATTATGGGTACTACCTGAATCAATCAACATTATTACCTTTTTCTTCTTGACATGTCTTTCTATCTTGAGAGTTTGAGGAGTGGTAATGCATGTCAAAGCATTACAAGGTATGGTCAGATTCATTTCTTATTTCTCTGGGGTTGGTTCTTGGTGGATATCCTCTTCTTTTGACATTTCTTGTTACTTTTCTTCCTCCTCTTCCCCATCTATGTAAATTAACTTATTCTCATCACACTTATGACCTTTATTGTATTTTCTATCACAACTGTAACAAAGCCCTTTTGCTCTTTTTTCTTCCATTTGTTGTGGTGTCAACCTTGTAGGTTGTGGAAGGCTGGAAGCAACAAAACTTCCATCCTTATAGTTATGAGTGGTAGGCTTCCTTGTTGCCATAATTTTACTTTCAAGTTTTCTTGCCAACATGTATGCCTTCTCCAATGAATCAGGTTCCCAAAGGTGAACCTCATGTTGGATGTTATCCCTTAAAGTCCCTATGAAGACATCAATCCTCTTCTTCTCTGGAATATCATTTACCCTTATATTCAATTTTTGGATGTCTTCAATGTGATCTGCCATTGAACCCTTTTGTTTGATATTTATCAATTGGCTAAAGAAAGTGTTGCTCTTTGTATCCTCATAATGTGCTATAATTTCCTCCGTGAAAATTGACCAGGTGACAAGTGGTTTACGAGAACAAATCCCTCTATACCATACAAACTGATTTAGTTCTAAATATAAAGATGCAATACATACCTTTTGTAACAATTGCACATCATGTAGATCAAAACATTGCTCCATCTGTAGTATCCAAGTTACTGGATCCTTGCCATCAGACTTCCTCATATCTCTTTCTCTTGCTTTTAAGAGCTTGATCTTGAAATGACTGTAACCTTGTAATTTTGGATCTCCAAGTTCTGAAATTGTGTATTGTGGTAACCCTTTGAGTCATCTTTCCAACCCCAGAGGTCTGATCGAGATTGGATTCTTCAAGGAAGAGTTATGGCCAATTTCCTACGATGACCAAATTATAGACTAGTTCATTAGAGTGAATTTGTACGAAGTGCCACGTGTCATTGTTTCTACCTTCGGTCCTAAAAACAATACCCAACAAACTTAAATCCTTCCTATTTCTATCACTTTTTAGGAAATTTGAATCCGATGCTCAGAGAGAAAGTTATGACGATTTTCCCAAGGTCACCTGTTTGAGATGGAATTCGGGAGCCTGCAAAAACCCTAACTTCCTTTGATAATATCTTCGACAATATAGCGAACCAAGTTTTGAAATTCGTACATGAGGTGTAGCACAATTTTGGCTCAGGGTTTTAATTTCAGCTTCCAAAGCTTCGTAGAAACAAATTTATAACAAATGCTAGGATGACCTGTTTGAAATGGAATTCTGGACTCTGTAAAAATCCTAACTTCCTCAACTCATATCTCTAAAAATATAGCGAGAAAAGATTTGAAATTTGGACATAAGGTTCAACAAGCTTTTAGATCAAATGAGTTTTAATTTTAGCTTCTGAAACTTCGTAAAAAAAAAGTTATAGCGAAAATGCCCCGATGACCTGTTTGAAGCAACGAAACCTTAGAATCCAAAGCTCTGATACCAAATGTTATGAAACCAACTCATAAAATAGAAGAAGAAATAGATCAACAACTTCAAAATAATCCTCTTCGAGGGGGAAACCTTCTTTACATTACACAAATGAATAATTATTCGATGATACAAATGACAAGACCTCCTTTCTATATATAGGAGTCTAAGGGGTCCTAATATAATTAGAGCCTACATAACAATAATATTGTAAGGGCATAACAATAACAATAGTGAGCTTCTATGGGGCACAATAATAACAACATGAGGACTACATGGGCACAACAATACAATAAGGGGGTTGCACTAATAACAATAAGGGGGGTACGCTAGCAGTATAGGGACCTAACAGTTGCGCCCAAAGATGGCCTTCTACATTGAACACTTCTTGGAGTTGAGAGACATTCTCATTATTCGACCCCAGAATATGTTTCACCACTGGATGCATGCTCTTCGCATTCCTCTAGGCCAATTCAGAGTAGGTTCTCATAGACTTTGGGTAGAGATGGACCACCAGATTGATAGACCATATAGAATTTGCCAGGTATGTCATTTACAGGAAGTAGAGACCGAGGTTCATTTCATTTTTTGATGCCCTATCTATTACGAGATCAGAGGAAGGTTCCATTGCTTGTTCAAAGACTCTAAGATCCTCACAGAGTTTTTCAGGTATCTCGATCATAGATGTTTGGCCCTATATACGTAGGAGGCTCTTAGGTTCTGAGTGCATATTCTTCAGCCTTCCATCAGACCAGACCCCACACAGAGGATTACACCATTTTTCAGGGCACTACCTTTAAACAGGGGCACAAAGAGAATGATTGATACCGTTTCATATCCAGACTCTAGACCAATGAGGATCCATGGGACCTCACCCTGCCAAATGAGAACTCAATAGCAAAATTGCCTTAGATCTGTCCCTGGGAGACGGACTAGGTCCTCCAGACCTCAACAATGCACAAATTCCCTGAGACAACAATTTAGTGGACAATACACCTCCCACCGACCCTTCATTGGGCCAGCAAACTTTGTGGAGGTTTTTTGTTTTTTTGTTTTTTTGTTTTTTTTGTTTTGTTTTGTTTTGTTTTGTTTTTTTTTCAGTGTTCTTCAGTGAGCCTCAGATGTTAGGAGAGATGGGTATGATCTTTAAACTAGCCCCTGGATCTTCTCTGTCAGGGCATTCCGTACATTGTATCTTTTATGTTCCTGCATTGTACCTTTTATGCATTGTATTTTTTTATAGGAGACCGTTTGGTTCTCCCGCATTGAATGGACATCATTGTACAAAACATTCCCTTTGACTTACTTACTTTGTGATCATTAGTTAAACATAAATATAATTATCTTATCTACTATAGTGAATTAGACGCAAAAATATATTTATATTGACTAATTCATTATTATATTTAATTTGAAAAAAAACCATTAAACTGTTTTTTCCCTCCTCCTCTTCGTGAGCTAAATCCTTTTTTAATAATTTTAATCTCAAAAGATAAATAAATGTTTAAAATTTGTAGCGATATATTGGAGGAAGTGGAGAATTTCCCTGCCAAATTCTATCCCTCAAACTATAAGCAAGTAAATAAGTTCAGCTAAATGATGAACTCCATTGTCATGATATTTTTGGGTCATAGTCCTGCAATTATGAAATTTGCATATTGTTTGACAAATTTATTTATTTTTTACTTTTATTTTTTATTTTAAATATAGAGTAACAGTCGATAAATCAGATTTCAAAAATTTTCGTAAAAGCGAGCAACTAATTTGAATTTCGATGGAGTGAGCAGGTCTCCTTCTAGGTCATACTCTGTTGTCATTTGAATTTCGATCGAGTGAGGAGCTCTCCTTGTAGGGCATACTCTCTTGTCCAAAGCAAAGCGGCCATGGCGCAGGAGGAGGAGTATAGATGGAGTGAGCAGCTCTCCTTCTAGGTCATACTCTGTTGTCATTTGAATTTCGATCGAGTGAGGAGCTCTCCTTCTAGGGCATACTCTATTGTCCAAAGCAAAGCGGCCATGGCGCAGGAGGAGGAACAGTGGGTGGACTTGCAATCACATCCCATATTTAACAAGGCACAACTCTTTCCCCATACCGTGGACGATTATTCTTCATCATCATCGTTTGTCCATGTAATTTCCAGGTTGCCCTTAAATCTCATGTCTTGGGATGGTTATTCGCGACTCTTTGTATGGAACACTGCCCAACAATGCCTTCATTCTATTGACATCCGTTGCTCCCAACCTCATGAAGAAACCATACAGGCCTCTACTTGGGTCAAGGTAATGAACATTTTCCATTTTCCTTCTCTGCGTTTTTCATCTCTTTTTGCAACACATCACGGGCTTTGAATTTAAAGAGGAAATTAAAACTTCCTCAAGCTTCTTTCCCTATTTTTGTGCATAACACTGCTCACAGAAATATTGCAGAATATTGGGCGCATTTGACACAAAGTGAGTTTCCATAGGTTCACTTTACGATGGCAGGTTAACTTAAGTTGAAACGGCGATTTTGAGACTCCTCGCTCTGCATTCTGTTATTGAGGTTAATTTAAAATAATATTGAATAAATTGCATTAAATTTTTCCCAATCTTAATGTGAATCACGATGATGAAAAATAATTCAAACCCTAGTTTATCTTAGATGGAGGTGTAACATCTACCCTCGTAAGGGCCACTAGGCATTAATTCTCAAATCTTATAAAGGCCACTGCGCGGGGAAAATTATTTTCAGGCAGACCAATACAATTTTTGTACCACAAGCTAGATTTCAACACCTACTTCAAGAATAGAAGAAAAAACGTAGAAGTTTGGCCTGCTTTGCACTTCTTGATACCTATCTTACTGGAAACCTGACCACGGTACCTTTTTATCTTTCCGTTTCCATTCCTGGCTCGACAGTACGTTAGCACATTGCTCATAAAACTTATATGCATAACGTAAGCCAGTATTTGGCGGGTGGGTTCAGGTTTCTGATGCCCCAAAGTCCTCTATCCTCATTTCTCATTACGTTCCCATTTTCCATTTCTTGTTTCTGGTAACATAGCTTGAAGCATGACAGCAATTTAAGCAAGGGTCTTTTTGCACCTCCTGCTTTACAAGACAGACTAAATTGCTGTACAAGAAAAACTAAACTAAAATAACACTTGCTATATTTCTGCAAGCCGAGACAAATTCCCTTGAAGTAGATTGCCACCTGCTCTAAGATACTGCCAGATTTATGATGTTTTGTCAAAAGCTAATTGACTATCTTCAGGGGAATCACTAAGAGAATCCTACGAAACTAGAAATAACAACACCTAACTTTAACTTCTCAGGACTTCTGAAATGGCCTGAAAAATAATTATTGCAGAAAACATTTGTGTAAAGCAAAATAAATAATCTTAAAATAGATCACAATGTCCCAAGAAGCTACCAAGCATTATGATTTTTGGTTCGAGATATTTGACTTAACGGATAAATTCAATGGAATCACATGCAAAGTTGGAGAAAATATGTTTTAAAACTATTTTGATATATCCTTCTGTTAGCAATGGCCATTAATCACTTTCCAGAGTGCACTTAAAAGATTCAGTTGCATGTGAAGTAGCACAATTTCATTTTTAATATCAAATTTAATCTATGTACATTTACTAAGCAGGGCAAAGCGGCCTCAAATTTGATTTAGTTGATTTCTACCACAATAAATCAAAATGCTGCTTAGTAATATTTCTGAAGCACTTCAGCAAGCGTTTAAAAAGATAACCATAACCAATTGAGTGCAGTATAACTTCATTTTAAGTCATCCTTACCAAAATTTGTTAATGCAATAAAGTTTAAAGCTGGAAATGCATGATAAATTATCCATTCGACCTACCCTAACTTAGCTCTCAGAGGGAAGTAATTCTGATAATCATGTTTAAATGCTATTTTACCGCAACCTTGAGAAAATATGTGCCTCGTTGCACATAAAATTGCAGATTTTGGGTTCACATATCCCTTGGCATCAACAAAATGTAGCACATGGAAAAATGGAGCTTTATCAATTGTGTAGTGCTTTTTTCTGAGAACTGTATATTATATAATATTTATTTACTGCCAATGCTTTTCTGAGTTATAATAGTTATATGTGATTGGTGGACTGCTGAAAACTGATGCCTTGTGCAGACATTGCGACCCAACATGAAGGTGAACGTTCCTGTTCGCTATCTGGCTATAGGCAGAACTGGACAATCTGTGGTCCTTGCCAGTGATGGAAGCATAATGGTTCTGTATTTGAATGACCGAATAGCATCTCCTGCTGATGATGGTCTCTGCAGGTATGTTCATTGGGTTTGTCTTGGTTTCCTTTCTATATATACTAGTAAAAATTTCCGAACCTTTCCTCTCTATGTTAATTCTGTCATCTCTTTTAGTATTTTGGAAAAGAAATGTGGGATAGGATGAAACATTTATAATATCCTTCAGAGACACCGGTTTTGGAATCTAAGAAGAAGCTTCCAGAAAATATATATACAAATGCTATTGAGATTTGGAGTTAGATGTACTTATTAAAACTTAAAAGTCTTGTAGTTGCATTTGGTCATAATTGAAATTGGTGTTTAATACTTTGTTTTATAAATGTGACATCCAAAGAGACTGTCATACATATTTTATGATAGTAATAAGATAAGACAAGATAATTGCATTAATGTTTGATGAGCGACCACAATAGCAGGTCAATAGGACTGAAGAGTACAACTAGTATGAATACAAAGTGGGAGTGCAAGCACATCTCCTAGAAAATGCTGAAAATGATACAAAGAAAGAAATCTACATAAAAAGATCATCAGAACATATGTATAAAACCTTGACAAAGGGACGATGATACAAAACATTAAGCGAGTGTCCTGAGTTTGATTGTTAAGGGCATGGGGGGTAAAGTGAGCACTGGCTCGCTGTCGGAGTCCGCTAGAACCCTTGGGGAGCCTAACTGTATTATCTTAGGGGAATGTACAAGCGAGGAATACTCCTAGCATCCGATGTCGAAAGAATGAAGCTTCGAATGGATCTTGATTCTTTTGTTGCTCCTTTGTTTCTGGAAGGCAGTCTAACAGGTGAGAGGTGCTCTACTTTGGAGCTGATCTCGTTGATGCTCTGAGAATGTGTGGCCTGATGTATGGATCAGCGTGTCTCAACTATTTTCTTTAAAGATGATATTCAATTCGTTTAAGAAAGGCTACACCTACAATATCCATGTAGATTATTGGGCAGTAATAGTGAAATTTTCAGTACATGGTAAGCAGACCTGTACTCCTAAAGCAAAACTGTAAGCTAGGAATCAAAGTCTGATTAATCACTTATCAAAACAGTCAATAAGAATGCTAGATCTACAAATACATCATTCTGAAAATTTAAGACAGCAAGCAAAAATTGAAGCAATCAACCACAATGCTCTCTATTAATGGAAAGAAATTTATAATGCAACTCGCTTAAAATGCCTACTATTTAACCATCATAGTGAAGGCCAATGCTTTCCTTTCATAGAATAATAAAGGGCTAGGGCTACATTGAATCTAGACATACAAGCGATGTGCCCCACTTGATAGTGTCAAACCTTCACTCTAAAGAGCCTTGAAGGATGCCCCCTCATGCATGGATAACACTGCCTACAATAGTGGACCACACTGAAGAGAACACACCATGAATATGCATACATGCTATACATGATAGTCACTTTCATGTGTGCACCTCTATCTCCTTGGGAACCATACCATCAAAACCTAGAACACCTCACATGCAATGCATCCTCCTCATTCAAGATATTGTTGAAACTGTAGTTTGGTAGGTGCTTCTACATTGTTCAAGTGTCATGACATGCAGTGAATCACCAAAATTCTCTCACAGCAATTTTTTTTAATTATTTCTTAAGTTTGGACCTTATGAAAGTCACTAATTAAATTTTTGACTTTATTGGCCAACTTTTATAAGGTTAAAAAGGTCTGAAATATTATATCGTGACTGTAAATCTCAAATGTGGAGATGCAATCTCAGCCCTCCATTACTTTGGAGATTAGGTCAGACATTATGAAGAGGGAAATAGGCTGTTGGAGAGGTAGATCGATTTGGCGCAAGTGACTGGGCTTTCAGTTGAGAAATAGGTGGTCGAACTGACAACAAGAGAAGACAACGAATAGGTCAAGTTTTAGGGGCAACAAACAGGTTGAGTTTGGACAACAAGCAGACTGAGTTTATCTGGGCCTTATATGCCAAAATTCTCATGGTTGCTAATTACCAGGGCTGTACAAGCTAAAATAATTGGCCCGTATTTCCTGAAGCCGTACAACAATATTTTCTGGTTGAATAGGCGACACAAGGTAGGTTGTGACAGGGAAATTCCTGAGTATTTTTATTGTTGTAATTTTTTGAAGTGTACACTTGCTGTAATTGAAATTTCTAAGCTGAATAGAAGTGCGAACTTTGTTGGTTTTCCCTAGATTGGGGTTTCTAGGGTAAAACTGTGTCAGAATATTTTTATTTGCTTGGTTTTTTGGTTATTTTATTTCTGGTGTGCATGCTGAGTTAGGAACCAAGTGTATTTGGTGTCATAAAATTAAGATCTGAAAGTTGATTTTTATTTCTATTTTGAGTATAATTTTATTGGGCACAAAATCTGACCTGGGTTCAAGAAATCTAACATGGTAGCAAAGCAGTAGTCTCTGAGTATGAAACCGGGGCATTTGACATAGGCACCAGCTCAAAGGAGTTCAAGCTTTCAACAAACAAGTGATTTAAGGGTTCAGTACACCATGGCTATCAGTGTTCAATATGAAGATAGACTGGAAGGGTCCTTGAACTATCTTCAGTGGAGGGTATAGACTGGAAGGGTCCTTGAACTATCTTTAGTGGAGGGTTCAGATCACAATCATTGTCAAGGACAACAAATTGTGGAACTTTGTCAACACCACAACATTTCCACCAGTTTTAGATCCAATTTCCCTAGACCTTCACGAGGTAAAAGAAACGAGGGCATAAAGGATTATTCTGGATGGGGTTAAAGACCACTTGATTCCACGCATGTTTGAAAAGAAGACAACTAAAGAAATGTGGGATGTGCTCACCAAGTTGTACTAGAGAGACTACCAAGAGTCGAAAATGGTTCCAAGGGACCAACTATATAGCATAAAGATGTCCAAGGGTGAGGGCATAGCTTCCTACTTGACCAGGGTCACTCAACTATGAGATGAGATGGTGGTTGTAGGGGATATAATCCTTGAACCAAAGTTGGCGCGTATACCCTTGAATGGATTTACATAATAGTGGGACGTGTTTGTGAAATGCATCGTGGGTGGAGAGCATCTTCCCGCTTGGGAAGAAATGTGGGGCGACTTCATACAAGAAAAGATTAGAGAAGGGGCTCAACGTGGTGAGCAGAAGAAGAAGTTTGAGGAGGACGAAAATCTTTCCCTAGTTACTAAGGGCAAAGAAAAGGTCAAGTGATGGGTCGACTTCTAAAGGAGAGAAGAAGAAAGGCCGTAGCAAAATAAAATGTTGTGCTTGTCACCATCCAGGATACTTCGCTAGCGAGTGCCCTAACAAGAAAAGGGGCAAACAGAAGAAGAAGGTTGCTGCAACAACCAAAATGGATGAATTTGCAGTCAGATTTGAAAGTGAGTTTTTAGTCATTGCCTGCCTCTTGATTTTAAAAACCACTAGCATGTGGCACATTGGTAGTGGGGCTTCTTACCACATGATGGGGGTTAAGGACTATTTCAGCAACCCTAAGGAGAAGGAAATGGACTTCTATATAGAACTTAGGGACACTGGAATTGGCACTGTCAAGTTTCAGAGGGAGTTTGGTAAACCCTTGTTGGTGGAAGATGTGTTGTATGTTTTGAGGATGACTAGAAATTTGATTTCTGTTGCAACCTTGGAAGACAAGGGTTACGTTGTGACATTTGAGGATGGCAAGGTGTACATTTGGCCTAAAGATTCCAGGACAACCAATGTGATAGGAGTCAGAAAGGGTAATTTATTCATACTTTAGTTTGAGCCAATGTAGGGACTAGTGGGTTGCAACCAAGAGTTGGAGGAGTTATGGCGTAGGAGCATGTCCCATCTGCACCATGGGGCACTTAATGTGCTCAAGGAGATTTTGACATGATTGCTAAAGTTCAGGATCGAACAATATGATGTGTGCAAGGATTGTGCACTAGGCAAGTATATTAAGGCCATGTTTTCGAGTTGCAATACTAGGGCCAAGGGCATTTTGGACCTAATTCATTCATATGTGTGTGGGCCCATGTCAACAACGTCCTTAAGTAGATACCATTATTATGTGACCTTCATAGATAACTTCCCCAGGAAGACTTGGATATACTTCATGAAGAATAAGGACGAGGTTTTCTGTTGGTTTAAGGAGTTCAAAGCCCTTGTTGAAAAGCAGTCCGGGAGAAAGATCAAGACACTCAGGTCAGATAATGAAGGCGAGTACACCTCGTATGTCTTCAAGGACTTTTGTGCAAGTGAGGGTATCAAAAAAGCACTGAAAATCCCTTGCAACCTTTAGTAGAATGGGGTTGCGAAATGAAAGAACAGGGCCATTGTTGGTGTGGCCAAGGCTATGCTTCACGACTAGGAGTTACCAATGTTATTATGGGCATAGGCTTAGAATTTAGATAACAATGGTATGTTCTATGCTTAGCACAATTACTTCAATGTTTCGTTAGCAGCCCAATGCCAATTTCCAATTTAGATTTCCAGTAGCAATTGCATTAACCAATAATCACATTGACAATAAAAGTAGATAGAACATGAAACAATATGCAGAAGACAAGCCAAGACAAGAGAACACTTGATTTGGCAGATGTTGGGGAAAATCCCCAAGATGGGGAAAACTCTTTGACCAATCTTCTTATTATTATATCAAATGTTCAACAGAGAGAAAGTACAAATACAAGAGTCAAAGTCAAAATCGACTTGCCAAATCACTATTAAAACAACTTTGTCAAATTTGCAATTTTCTACATCAGTCAACATCCTTGACTAGAAAGTCAACGCTAGTCAAAGCAACAATAGAATGTTTAGTGGCCAATCTAGGGTGCTAGATTAGACTAGATTTATTATCAACTAGGGTAAGTAAACTTCGTGGCATGTGTCTAAAGTCTATAGACATAAATGATTCCTAACTAAGTGTTTATTGTGATGGGCTACAGTACTTCTTTACAGAAGGTTAAGATATGTTTCCTCTCACCTTAACACTCAGATCACCTAATTATCTAACTGTCCTAAGGATACAACGTATTGCTAGACTGAGATTTTAATCCCCTTACAAGGATGCTATGCACAAAAGCTTTGTCTAGTTAACACTGAAGCATTCATGAAATATCAAAAGCATACTGAACTTTAAATGCATAAAAACAGAGTCTATGGAGATGCTTTAAAATATAACGATGGATCAAATCTCTTACAAGATATGGTTCAATGATCTAACGATAAAATCTTCAAGCTATCGCCATAAATACCATTTGTGAGAGTCTATAATCAAATTGACAAAGTCATAAACATGGAAATAACATTAAACAGTATGCGTTCTATTCAAATTCAAAAGAAACTGCTAAGGAAACGAAATTAACAGTATACCAATCCACGCAGGGCCCGTCCACATTTCAATGGTACACTGAAATAAACTCAAGCAACGAGAGTATTAACGCATAGACACTGCTGCAGTAAAACCGTAACTATATTCAAGCGCTGAAGGTTGCAATCACATACAGGAGTTCGGTTCTCAAACGATACACAGAGATAATAATCGTAACTGTCCTTTGAAAAACAAAATAATACCAGTCTTTATCTGCCTCCATATCTGAATCGAATGTACATTCATTAAGTAGATGTTTCTGCTTTTACAATGGAGTGATTTTTGGTCATTCTAATCTAAACCGATTTCCAAAAAAGACAAAACGAAACCGGTTTGGGAAACCATGGCTTTTACTGCCTTTGTAACCAAAAGGCTAGGGTTTGACCCAACGTTGACCGCATAACCAGGAGCTTTTGATTTGCTGTAAAATCGATTTTTCTCCATGCATGTACATTCAGGATCTCGTTCCTATCCATTGCTTTGGCTTGCCTGTCATCCCACGTGTCAGATGATAAACCATTTACAGGATGTTATGACTTCCTGTAATCTTTTTGTTGAAAATTCCTAATTTCTAACATAAAAATTCATAAATTAACTTTAATGCAAACTAACA
>APFE030704619.1:92969-115807 GCA_000404065.3 Pinus taeda | reverse complement strand
CAAGCTGGTAGTCTCGGTTTTGAGATCCAATGGGAAATATCTGTGTATATGTGTTTTATGTGTTATGCTCTCGCATTTTTATTTTTCCTATGATTTAGAATTCGTATGCAGGTAATTTCTGTACGGGGTTAAAACCTACATTTGAGACATTCAATTTTTGGCCCATCTAGCATGTATTCTCTTCTAATAAAATCATCGTCTAACCTGTCTCGTGATCCTGCAAACTCTGCAAACGTTGTGTCGAGTTCTTGTTGCTTCTATTGGACTTCTTTCTTGAGGTCTCATGTCATTGTATTCTTGATTTATTCCAATTGAGTTCTAATACTACTAATCATCTTCTCAGATTCTTCATTTTCTTTGATGATTTCTTTTGTTGTCTTCAATTTTGCTTCCAAAAGTCTTGTATTTTCCTTTTGACTTTTGAGTTCCATTATCACCTTGATCACTTGATTTTGAAACTCTGTTTTACTCATTTCTCCCATTTCTTCATCATAATCAGAAGGATCCGAATTTTTAATAACATCTTGACCTGATTTCTTTGTTGAATAGATATTATGAAGCTTTTCCCAAAGAGCTTTAGTTGTTGAACATTGACCAACTTTTGTTTTCAAAGAATTTGGCAAAACATTCAAAATTACATTCATGGCCTTTGAATTGTACCTTTTAGCTTCGTTGGTAGATGTGTCTCTAGAAATAATTAATTCCCATACTCCATGTTCCTACAAATGTACTTCCATCCTGGATTCCCATATCCAGTAATTATTTGCATCAAAATCAGGGGTTGGTACACAATACTCACTTTCTTCATATTTTTTTTTACCTATACCTTCCTTTGAAATCCTTGTAACTTGATTATTTGACTTTCCCATCTCTATGCTTTGAAAACTAATTTCCAGTTGTTAGGTTGTTACTGAAGGAACCAAGCTCTGATACCAATTTTGAAAATAATGAAGGGGAGGGGGGGGGTGGGGGGTGAATTTAAGTATTTCTTACAATTAAACTTTTAAATATTTTCAAAAACAATTGGTTAATATTCAATTATTATTAATGTTTATGCAGTAATAATATTAAACAAAAGAACACAGTAGACACAATAATTCTAGGTGGAAAACCCCCTCTAGGTCAAAAACCACCGAACGCTTTTCTAATAAATTCTTTAATCTTCAGCCCCAACTAAAATGAAAGCAACGACTTCTTAGAATTCTAGAAAAGAATTCTTCTCTAGCTCCCACTGGAAGGATGCCTCAATGCCTTAGTTTCTTCAATACTCAACCAAATAGATGCCCCAACATCCTAGACCAACCTGTAGATGACTTCATGAAGGGTTCATAGGCTCCAACCTGTAGATGACTTCATGCACCAACCTAGCACCTCCCTTCCACCCTATAATGACCAGAAATGATACAAGAGTGTGAACTCTCATACTAGGGATAATGATCCATGATACAATATGATTTAAAATTATTTTCTTATACTTGATTGAACGCTAATCACACTATGACTTGCAACCCAACCATGAAATCATCCCAACAATGACTCCTATACCTCCCACAAATTCCTCTTCAACTCTAGGTAAATATTATCTTTTACAATAATTACTCTTCCAATGATGACACTTTTACAAATGACTCTTTTACAACTTTACAATGATGACTCTTTGCCTTGACACTTCTTCATAATATACGGATGGATTTCGTTTCTTCAAAGGATGTCCCACTGCAATGCTTCCTTTGATTTGATACTTCTAATCTTCAATTCTTTCTTGAAGTTGTACTTGAATCTTCTTCTACCTACATGCAAAATTTACCCAATGAAACCAATCCCAAAAAAAAACAAAATACCCTTCAACTTACCTATGCCTGCAAAACACATGTAAGTGCATAATAATGAATCAATTAAAATTAAAATTACAACGCGTACCTAAAGTGTTCTTATCACTTTTGTTGTTGACTTGTTGTAGTAGTAGACAAAGACTCACACTCTTGATATAGGCCTGAACTCTATGCAAGACTATATCCAAAACTGACCTAAATATATATACAATAAAAATTGATGACACACCCTAGATTTGTGATGGACCAAGTTCTAAGTACAACAACAGAGACCATTATATCAAATATGACAAGACAAGTAACATGAACTTACAACATCATATAGATTTAGCATATTTAGTGTAGCATCAAGAATATGTAGCATAGAATGTGTAGTAGCAAGAATAGGACATCTGAAAAACTAATTGTGACATATAGAGACAGAGATATAACTGAGAAACTGTATATACTTACATTTTCTTGCAAAAACATATGTCAAAGATGATACTAAAAATTCAAATGTAAACACTAATCATACATACCTTGATGTAGGAGACTTACCCTTGATTATTGATGTGTGGTCCTTACTGCAGTGATCCTTGAATGCATGCTTTTGCTTGCCTTCTAGGAGCTCGATATTGAATCTGTTGTATCTATGTAATTTTGGATCTCTAGGGTATGAAATTTCATCCTATGATATCCTTCTGAGACCTATTTCCAACCCCACAAGTCTAATCAATATTTGATTATTCAAGAAAGGGTTATGCCCAAACTCCCATGATGACCTCATTATATACTGGTTCAGTAGAGCGAACTTGTATGAAGTTCCACATGTCACTGTTATGGCCTTCAGACCTAAAACCATTACTCAACAAACTACGGTACATCCTCTTTCTATGGCTATTTATGAAAATTGAATCTAATGCTCAGCAAGAAAATTATGACAATTTTCACAACGTCACATGTTTAACATGGAATTCAGGAGCCTGAAAAAACCATAACTTCCTCAGATCATATCTCCAAAAATATAGCGAACCAAGATCGTAAATTTGGTCACACAGTTCATCAAGATTTCGGTGCAAATGGATTTTAATTTCACCATCTGAAGCTTCATGTAAAAAGCATTATAGTGAAAATTCCACGATGACCTATTTGAAGCCACAAAATCCCTACTAGAGGAGGATATGAGGGTCATTATTTATATGAATGTCTTCAATTGAGAGGGTCATCAACAAGTGAATGTTGGAGGGATTTTAGGAGAATTTTGTTTTCATTAATTATGATTATTCAATGAAAACAACTAATTATGAGTGTCATGCCACAACCCCACAGGGTTTTAGCCCACTAACTGGGGTTACTAACTTCAAACATGAATATCTCTCAAACTGTGAAGAATTACTTGGCATGCCATATATTAGCATAAACATCGTGATGAGTAGAATCCATCTTGAATATCCTTGACTCAGAATATTAAGTTATCAAGTCAAAATTCCCATGCAAGATTGGGGTAACCCCTGGTGCTTCTTGGGTTGACATCAATGACAACCACTCATCAACACATATTATAGTCATGATGGACACCTTGAAAGAAGAAAATTGGAGACTGCATTTTGACAAGATGTTGAGATAAGGAAAATAGGATATGATTGTAGAATATTTTTTTCATGTGAAGCAAGAAAGGAAGATGTATGATTAAGGAATCTTCCCTCAATATTCATTTGAAAGTCCTAGTGTGATAAATTGAGAAGCAAAAACAAGTTGTCTAAAATACCCTGAAGGTTTGTGTTTACTTATGTACATTTGAAATTTTGTTACTGATTGGGATTGTTTTTGTGCAAGTAAATCTCTCAAGAGGTTTGATATCATTTTGGTTACAGGAGAGAGATTTGTTACTAATTTATTTGATTGGGAAGGCTTTACTACCAATTGGAATAATCATGAGTGTTGAGGCTTTGTATGTAAGACACATTGCCTGGGAGGACATCTAGCCAACGCCTGTGTTGATGTTGGGATCCCGAAGTAGGGAGGGTGGCGTAGGTCATAGAGCTATGATCTCATATATGCACCCGGATCTCTGGTTTGATGGTTAGCAAGTAAGCATGATGGTACCTGGAGAGGCTGAAATATTTAGTCCATCTTAGTCCCACCCGGATAGATTTCCCTGGTAAGGAATCTAGTCTGTGGCATTGTGAGTGTCTAAAATGTTGGAAGACCTTGGATATATTTCCCTGGTCAGGAATCTATTCCATGGCATTGTGGTGGCTAAACTCTTTATAGTTCGTATGTTTTGAGATCTTCCTTGTAATTTTTATTATGAATACCTCCCTAGTTAAGAGAGAGTGTTGAAAAATGTAACTAGGTTTGGTCTTCATAATTGTATTTGAGTCACAATAAAATGTTTGTCAAAAGAATGAAGAAGATATTATTATTATTATGACTTATTAAAGCATGATTTTCATGCTTGGCTCATCATGTTTTAGGTAAAAGTCCCCATTGAGGACATCTAGTATTTATTTTGAGTCATTAGAGTCATTGTCTATTTAAATAGATCCTTCTTGAGCTTTTGAATCATGTAAAAATAATTAATATTGAGTCAAATATTCTATTTGTCCACTCCACACCAAGTCGGCCTCAAGAAGATCAATTCGACTTCAAGAAGGGTAATTCGACCTCAATAGAAGGATATATATATATATATATATATAATATATATATATATATATAATAATATATATATATATATATATATATATATAGATAGATAGATAGATAGATAGATAGATAGATAGATAGTGAAATGCAATTCATTTGAGACACACAAGTTTGATTTACAAGCCAAGGCAGCTAAAAAGTGCGAAGTTGGAAAAGAGATGGAAAAGGATATGAAATTTGAAAGGAAGTAAGAAAACATCAAAATTGAAGTTTTGGGTCATCTATCCCTCACACGAGTGGACTATCTAGGAAGATCAAAGTCTTCATTAGTAAGACAAAGTTGTTGTTGTTGCCAATTGTTGGGTCGAAGTTGTTGTTGTTAGGTTGAAGTTGTTGTTGAAGGGTTACCATCTGCATGAAGGAAGAGAGGGTTGACCTGGTGTGGAGGAAGTCTTTGTCTAGGTCATGAGTCTTGGATTATCTCGTGAAACTATTGAAGGAATATTTATTGGTTGGGTTTTCCCCTAGATAGGTGTTTTTCTCTGGCTATGTTCCTATATCTAGTGTCTTGGTGTTATTCTTTTGGTAATTGATTTATGAACTAAAAGATAAGAGAATCACAAGTAATTATCTATATAAGAAAATATTTTTGCCTTTCTGATTTTCTAACATGGGGTCCTCCTCCTTGGCCCATCATGGCAATAAGTCAGGTTATTTTCCTTTAATCATTGGATCCACTCATTAATATATTAGGAAACTCCCCGAAGAAAGTTTCATGAAAATCAGTGAACACGCATTTTTTATCCATTTCTCCATGCTCTGGTGCTTGTCTCCTATTTCATTCACAACAAAATCGAGCAGTTTCCATCTAAACCTAGTGTAATTTATTCCCCTGTAGGGTTCCATGACTTCCACATTCCTATGAGACAATTTCATCACACAACCATCCCAATCACGGCAATGGAACCATTTTTTGGTACGTGGGATACTGACAGATGAGAGATTTTCTATGCAGTGGCCAACAAAAACCTGCTCAGCATCGACCCTTTCGACAACACCCACGAAGTGAGAAAAGTCTCACCCAAGATGCTAATGAGTGACTATCAAAACCAGGTTTCTGCAGTCTAATGGGATTTTCTATGGCCTTCGACACTAAACTCCCATTGACAAACACTTTACCATCTCTCTTATAATGTGCATTATGTAGTGCTCAATTTCCTACACCTACAAAGTGACACGCCTGTCAAAGCCAATAGTGTGTGGGACATTACGATGGCTTATGCTTTTTGCTATTGAATGTTATGACGACATTTACCTAGGGTTATTCCCTCTTACAGACAAACAAAAACATATTATATATTCCCTCTATCTACCTTAAAACCATTCATCCCATTCAGCATATTAGTAAATGTACAAAATAGTAACAAACAAATCGGCATACATAATTCCCATATAACATAAGCATTATCAGAGCCCAAAATATTAAGCGCATGTATAGGTATTGAAAACTAGGATGAACTCTTTAACATATAGGAAGCCAATATAAACAATACATTTAGACACATATACAAATCATAGGAGGAAACTCATTTTTTCATTCATTTATACTAGCATCAAAGAAAGAGGCGTTATGAAATACATTACATCCAACAATTCCACAGGCTAACTGACCTTTCAGAGCCATACCATATGTATACAAAACTAGAGCCTGCAACATAAGCTTTAAACATGTAGGAACAGTAAAACGAGGATGCTTTGTAGCTATATATTCCAACATACTTGTCTATAACTTAGGCATACAAACACATATAGTATGAAAAGAAAGAGTAAAACCAAACAAAGAATTTACAATTTTTCCCCCTCTTCTGCTCAATATCCAACCTTTGACCACCAACCTACATTTTGTCCTCAACAACTCACTTTATCCTCACCTGGAAGCCTTGAAACCTTCTCGGACCTCCGCCTAATCATTCTAGTCATCCTACAAGCTATTATGATTTCCCCACTTCCCTCTTCAAGTTGTCCCATGCAAAATAACAAACCTTCAAAATATCTACCTGCCAAAGGCTCCACTCTACCTCTTATACCCCACCCACAAAATATCTCCAACCACTCATCTGCCAAGGCATCATCAGTCAGTTCCATCCTCTAGAACATCTTAACTGTCGATAGTCCCCTGTCAATGCTTTCCATCCTCAGCATCACAAACACCTCGCTACATGGAATCCATCTACATTGTGCTATACTACATGCATTAGCCTTGTGTTGCACTCTGCTCATACCTCTTGTGCTCCTCATCCTTGTTATGTGGCCCTACACTTAGCTAAAATTAAAAAAAAAAAATTATGGGCTCCAACAAAACCTAAAGAGGATTGACTTGAATCAAGGTATTTATGATGACACCAAGAACCAATAACCATTCACTATAAAAGTAAGTTTATGCTTGTGGAGAAGTTTGAATTAACTCATAGGAAAATAATCTTCAAGGTCTAAACTATACAAGGCCTCCAAATTTTCAGAGTAGACGAGTTTTGGTATGACATGTCTGAGACAAGTCTAGGAATGATGAATTTTAGGCTTATGAAGAAGATTATCCCTAAAATTTCCAACACATGTATGACATTATCTCGTTCTCTATGTCACAAACATAAAATTTAGGTTCAAAAATCCTAAGGTATCATGTTTCTATTGAAAAACTTTACCTATAACACTTTAAGCACTAAGAATAATGGAAAGATATATAAAATGTTTGTAAGGTTAAAGAGGTATGTGTTTTTTTTTGTTTATTTACAACCAATGACCTATGGAAATTATACTGCATATGTTGCTAAGTTTTCTAGGTCATGGTGAAATCACATCTAGAAATTAACATGAAGAAGCTAATGAGCTTATGTCCTTGTGAAAGATAGTGATGTCATATAAAAGGGTTTGTATAGACATATTAGAGATTGTGAAATATTTGATATGTGTAGAAATTTTGAATAATTTAACACATTCAACAGAGATTATCCTGATCATGTACTATTGCGGAAAACATACACAATACATAAGCTCCTCTACGTTGATCATCAATATAGCAGCATCAATAACAATAAAACATCAAGAGCATTCACACATTAACACAGTATGTATCCCGGGGAAAGCATCTCGCTAAAAACCCCAACTATCTGTATATTAATGATTGAGTCATGTAACATTACAAAGTACAATGCTTATCACAAGCAATCCAGTACCAGCTCCACCTGTTACACACAATACAGCTCAGATCTGAATCAATCACTGGCTCAAATCTCTTATGCTGCTTGCCTGCCTCCGCTGCTCAATCCTGCAAGAAGAACTGATGATAATTCCAAGGCAGCCACGTCTTTCCTTGGCTAAATCACGTATTTCTAAGCTACAATACGTGCAAACTCATTGGCATACTCAATCCCTTGATTGTGCAAGATCTGATGCACAACTATAGTCACAACTGATAGCAATCTGATTCTCTAACACCTGTCCCTGCTGAACTGAACATGCACTGACATGCAACTGGGTTAACTGATGTATTCATTAGTTGTATTATGAGTTAATAACTTGTGAATTAATTAATAACTAATTCACCCAACTCATCTCTAGTCTATTTGCCAGTTAGACTAAATACAACCAGTTTAACAAAGCTAAACTAAACACAACTCCAGCAACTGCACCTCCAGTCCACTAAACTCACTCACTTGAGTTCTAACTGAAGTCCTGCATGCAAATATTAGTCATCCCATAGGTAACCACGTATTTCCTTCTGGGATCTGCATGTACCACATCCGTAGCTCATCCTGAAGTGCTCCAAGAGAATAAGACAAAGTTTATAGTCTAAATATTATTATGAGCTAATAATATTTGACTGTTCTATATTTAGACTGAGCAGTCACTCCGCTGTGGTGTCACTCCGCTGTGGTCTAAAAATAGAAGTCCATCTATTTTTTCCAACTTGATCAATCATCCATAAACAGCAACCTGCAATCCATAGACATGATCCATATGTCTAAAAATAGACATAGTCTAAAAATAGACTTGCGCCAAAAATAGCCTGCGGGCCCACTTAGTGAAGGCGACTCTTTTCACTAAGCTCCATCATCTTGTTGCAATCTCAACAATATGTTAGCATTTGAATCATTTCCTTACATATGAAGATTAGGTTTTTGTGATGAAAGAACCAAACATCTTTAGAAGGCTTGACAATAACATTGCTAGGGTTTAAAACTAAAATATAAGTGTACTTGTAGAAATTGAAATTTTTAAAGAATGGCAGGTCTTGAAGATTTTGACAATTAAAGCATCTAGGGTTTATAAACCTTAGCAAAATATTTGAACTAAGAAATCCCTTAAAATAATAATTTCTTCTATAAGAAGAAACCCTAGATCTTGATAACGATAGAAATGACGTCATGTTGATGTGAGGACGATATTGGTGAAAAGGTCCAAGATTAAGAGGGAGTTGACCATCCTCAAAAGATAAGTACCCTACATCTCCTTGATTACTACTATTGCTATTGTCTTTGTACTTTTCTTAATTACATCTATTCTTTCAAAGCCTCCTAATAAATTTTTCAATTCAGCAATAAGAAATACCTAAGCTTTGAAAGCAAATCAAAGAATTGGAAGAAAGTAGGAAAGCAAGATGAATTTCCTAAATCATAGAAGACATAAATGCAGAAGGAGAAAGTAGTTTGAAGTTTGCATCAAACAAACCAACACTTAGCATTGGATGGCAGCATGGAAGCAAGACATGAGAATTTTCTCTAAATAAAATGGAATAGGTTCACTTACCTCAATTGGAAAGAGGGAGCTGAAAGCAAAATCTGACATATCTTGGATGCATACAATACTACTTGAAGTTTTGAAAGAGAAGCTTTTGATCAAGAATTTTTTAAAATCACAAATGGAAAATCTATGACAACACATTCTAGCAAGAAGAAGAAAAAGTTCCAATATTATTGTACCTATAGTTGATTGGTTCCCTGATATATTAAATTCAAGTGCACATCAATTGAGTTGGAATTGCTAATGATGAATACAAATACTACAGAAAGTTGGCTCTGCTTGGGATTTGATATGATTTTTTGGAAAAGCATGAAGTGAGATTCTATTTCGCCGTGAAGGAAGAAGGTATGGAAGTTTGTACAATAACTATGAAGTAGTTTAGCTCCATAAAATGTTTGATGGACTATTTTGATGACATGTTGGATTCGATAAGTTAAAGTTATATGAATATTTCCAGAGAACCATGAAGGTTGAAGCACATTATTTGGTGACATAATGGAACCGTGAAGCTGCAAGAATATATCCACTGGAAAACAAGTAGTCGACACATTTATGAAGTTCCTTCCTAAGGGAAAGAATGAGTATTTTTTACAATCTTGGGCTTGTAGATATCTCCTCCATGTTTGAGAGGGAGTGAGGATGGAGATTGTGTTCTCTATGTGTCATTTACTATGGCTAGGACTAACCATCATAAGTCTAGTGCATGAACCTGGATAGGGAGAATGGTGGATTGGATAAGCATCTTGGAAAGACATTCTTGAGTCATGTACTATGACCAGAACTAACAGTCATAATTCAAGTACATGGACTTTGTTAAAAAACAATGGTTCAGTCGATGAACATTTCCTTGGGATTATGAGGAAATGGTCCTGTGAGGACATATCTTGGTGAACCTAGGTGTGGTATGGGCCTTGATAGGTAGTGGTGTCCTATTAAATTCCTCTCAACATTTTGTTATGATCTTGTGGAGAGATAGAGCTTACTTGTCAAAGCCTTGGTATTATAACAATGATGGTTATGATGATGTTATCATCATTAATTCTTATCAATCTAGATCCTTCTTATATTAATATTTCAACTTGAGACTATCATGTTCAATCATTATGAATACCTCCCTAGTTAAGAGGGATTGTTGAAGTTGTAACTAGAATTTATCTTCATAATATAAATTTTATCATTGATGTATTTATACCTATATTTTTATTTATATATTTTTGTTAAAGCGTGTTCTTCATTCTTAGAGAAAAAAAAGAGTCAAAAAGAATTTATTATGATTCAAAAGAAAATGTATTTGAGTCATGCCCCATTTGGACATTAGTAAGAAAAAAATTGAATTTTGCTTTGAGTCATAATTCCACCAAATGAACAAGTCAGCCCAGCCCTCCAAAAGACACATATTCGACCTCCTAGGTAGTTATATATAAAAATATAGTTTAACCTCTTTGCAGTCATTGACAGTGCTGGAAATTCATTAACCAGGCGAGTCTCCCCGATGTGAAGTCCCAATTAGACCTCACACTGATTGGAGTAGGATCCCCACTAGGAGTATTGGCCCAGCCACCATAACTTAAGGTTTTCCTTGGCTACAAAAAATAACAAAATATATTATGCACATATCCTTTGAAATCAATAAGTAAGTTGCCACTGTGAAACACCAATTGTAATGTGTAAAAGAAGACTTTCATGAGAGGGAAGTAAGAGTGAGTCTCTAGAAGTAAAGTAAGAGTATTATCCTAAGAGAGACACACGAGAGAAAGGAAAGATTCACCGGTTATCTAGAGAAATAGTTCGCATAGACACAATGAACATTCAAGCAAATACAACACACATTCAACAAGATAAGTACCAAATCCAATGAAGTAGTTCAATTTCCTTAGTACATATGAACAAAACATGTATCGCAAACTTCTAAATAATAGTCTTACAATATTCATGAAACATGCATGAAAATGTGGTGGCTCAATGAAATTATGATTATTAGGTGAAATATCCAAGTACAGAGTTACAATGGTGAGACACTAGCTCCAATACTATAACATTAAGTCACTCGCTTCTCCAAAGGATGATCTTTTCTCCCACACCAAGCTATAGAAGTGAAGTATAGCTTTCCAATTTTGATGACTCCCCCCCAAGCCATTTTCTTGAGTTATGAGGGTGTATTTATAACAAGATGAATAACTTTTCATAACCCTGTTGGGTTGTGTTACATTCTTTCCACGACTAGCCCATGTAGTTAACCAGGGGGTTTAAGGGGGGGGGGGGCGGGTGAAGCCACCATTCATTGCGCTAATTGCATAGTTGGGGGATCATAGGGGTTTAGAGGGTGTAGTAACCTCACTCTATGGGGTCTGGGCAGCGCCCAAGAAAAATTTGGTTTTAGAACCTATGTTAGGTTGGCGGACCCACCTATGGCTTTTGAGCATGATTTGCGCACATGTTTTGGACAGCGATGTTTTGGTCATGGTTTGACACGATGGTTTCAATCCTGGTATGATGCTTTTGGCATGTATAAATATGGTATTGTAACATAAAGGAATATAATGAAAAATCAAGCTAGTAGTCCCAGTTTGGGATCAGGGAAATATTTGTGTATATGTGTTTTATGTGTTATGCTCTTGCATTTTTTATTTTCTATGTTTAGAAATTCATATGCAGGTAATTTATGTACAAGGTTAAACCTACATTGGTATCAGAGGTGTTTTGGCTTCAAAGGGATGCCTTTTTTGCTGAGGGGTTTCGCTCGGGCATGTGGTAGACCCTGTTCAGTGGGAGATCTGCGGGATCGATTCTGGTGGTGAAAGAAGATGGCGAGCAGTGGAAAGATAGAGATTGATAAATTTAATGGTCAGAGTTTTGGGTTATGGAAACTCAAGATGGTGGATCTGTTGGTGGATAAAGATCAGTGGATCGCAATAGATATAGGTACTAAACCAACAGGATTGTCCGATGAAGAATGGAAGAAGTTGGATCTAAAGGCAAAGAGAAAAATATGATTGTGTGTCTCAGATTCAGTATTGCTTAATGTATCAGGGGAAGCTACGACGAAGGCTTTGTGGGACAATTTAGGGACTTTGTACCAATCTAAGTCTCTAGTGAATAAACTGTTCCTACGGAAAAATCTGTATAACCTAAGGATGAAAGATGGAGACTCAGTGACAGAGCATCTAAATGCATTTAATAATGTGGTAAGTTAGTTAGCATCTATTGATATTAAAATTTCAAACGAAGATAAGTGCATCAGTTTGTTGTGTTCTCTACCAAATTCATGGGATAGTCTAGTTATTGCAATCGGTAGCAATGCAACTACCTTGCAGTTTGATGAAATAGTCTCATCCTTGTTGACAGGGGAGATGAGACAGAAAAATATGGAGAGCCAGAATGGTAATGCCTTGTCTGTATGAGAACGGTCCCAGAATAGAAACAAAAATAAGTCATCGAGTGGGAGATCTAAATCTAGAGGGAGATCTAAATCTCCAGGAAAACCTGTAAAGGTGGTGTACTAGAAATGCAAAAGGAAGGGCACTACAAAATGGACTGTAAATATAAAGCTCCTAACAAAGGAAAGGGATCTGATGATGCTTCTTCTACAGAGGTGAAATCCACCTCAGACAAAGGTGGGGATGTGTACTTGGCTTCTTCAAGTACACATGTAGATCATGAGGCATGGTTGATTGACTCAGGTGTATCCTTTCACTTCACTCCCCATAGAGAGTGGTTCTATGAGTATGATAAATACAATAGTGTTGATGTCTTCTTAGGAGATGATAGGAAGGCTAGAATCGTTGGTTGTAGAAAAGTAAAGTTGAAGTTGCAAGGTGGAAGGGTTAGAACACTTCTGAGTGTTCTGCATATTCCTACATTAGCCAGAATTTTGATTTCTGTAAGCAAGTTGGATGATGTAGGTGTAAAAATAGTGTTTGAGAAGGATACCTGCAAGATGGTTTGAGGAGCATTGGTATTTATGCGGGGAGTTCAGACTGGAACTTTGTACAAGCTACAAGGTAGCACTGTTGTTGATGGGTGCAATAGTTATGTGGTTACTGAAAGTGGAGCAGAAAATCTAGTGGTCTCTAAAGAGAAGACCATGTTATCGCATAAAAAGCTTGGACATATTGGAGAGAAAGGCCTTTGAATACTTCATGGTAAAGGTATGGTAGAAGGTATGAGTAATAGCTCTTTGGATTTTCATTTCTGTGAAAATTGTGTATATGGGAAGTAGAATAGGGTGAGTTTCCCCTCTAGTGGTAAGAGGGTGAAACATATATTAGAGCTTGTGCATAGTGATGTGTTTAGACCTGTGAAGGTTCCATCACTGGGTAAGTCTATGTACTATGTATCATTTATAGATGACTTCTTAAGGAATACATGGATATATTTCCTTAAGAATAAATCTGAAGTCTTTGACATGTTTAAAGAATTCAAGGCTCTGGTGGAAAACCAAACAGAGAAGAAGATAAAGGTGTTGAGGATAGATAATGGTGGAGAGTTTTGCAATAATGAATTTGAAGAATTCTGTAAGAAGTGTGGTATAGCACGGCAGAAGACTACTCCATATACACCTCAACAAAAAGAAGTTGCAGAAAGAATGAACAAGACGTTATGGAAAGGGAAAGAAGCATGCTCAGAGATCTTGGGTTAGGACAGGAATTCTAGGCAGAGGCGGTGGAGACAGCATGTTACTTGGTTAACAGATCACCTTCATCAGCGTTGGAGGATAAAAATCCACAAGAGGTATGGACTGGTAAGAAACCCTCTCTTTCACATCTAAAGGTATTTGGATGTGATGCATATGTACATGTTCCAAAGGAGAAACAAACCAAGTTGCATAGAAAATCTGAAAAAGTGCATCTTTATTGGGTATAAGGATGGTTTAAAGGGTTATAAGCTTTGGAACCCAACAATAAGGAAGGTTGTGTATAGCCAAGATGTGGTGTTCAGAGAGGTGAAAGATGTTATTAAACATGAAGTCCAAGTAAAGGAACCTGAAAAGATAGAGTTTGAGCTAAATTAGGAAGAATCAGACTCTATAGCAGAGGAGGAATCAGAAGATGAAGAGCCACAAACTCCGAGTGTGAGAAGATCAATTCTAGAAAGAAGGCGACCAGAAAGGTATAGTCCATCTACTTTCTATTCAAATTTTGCTTTATCTATTACTGATGATGATCCCAAAATTGTGAAGGAAGCAGTAGATTCAAAGGATGGAAAACTCTGGAAGGAGGCCATGGTTGATGAAATGGCATCTTTGCACAAAAATGAGGCTTGGGATCTACTGGAGTTTCCAGCTGGAAGGAAACCCATTGACCACAAATGGGTGTTCAAGAAGAAGACAAATGCAGAAGGGAAGGTGGAGGAATACAAAGCTCGATTGGTAGCTAAAGGTTATTCCCAAGGGCTAGGAATTGATTTTGGTGATATTTTTTCTCATGTTGCCAAGGTAACTTCTATTAGATTACTTTATCTGTTGTTACTGCTTTTGATTTTGAGGTAGAACAGATGGATGTGAAGACAACATTTCTTCACGGGGATCTAGAAGAGGAAATCTACATGAAGCAACCTGAAGGCTTTGCAGTGAAGGGTAAGAAAGAATTGGTATGTAAGTTAAAGAAGTCTTTGTATGGTTTAAAACAGTCACCAAGGATGTGGTATCAGAAATTGATACATTTATACGAGGAATTGGCTTCACGAGAAGCAAAGCAGATCACTGTGTGTATTTTAAATTAATTTGTGACTATGTTATTTATTTGGTCTTGTATGTGGATGATATGTTGCTGGTTGGAAATAGCAAAGAAATTATCCAAGATTTGAAGACCCAATTGTCCTCCAAATTTGACATGAAAGATCTTGGTGCTGCAAACTATAGTTTGGGTATGGAAATTGAAAGAGATTAGGCAAAGAGGAAGCACTAGTTAAACCAGAGGAAGTATGTTGAGACAATATTGCAGAGATTTAATATGCAGGATAGTAAACCGATGAAGGTTCCTATTCCTATAGGTGTAAATTTATCTGCTAAACAGTGTCCCAAGACACAAGAAGAGGAAGAGGACATGTCTCATGTTCCATATGCAAGTGCAATCGGTAGCCTGATGTATGAAATGGTCTGTACTAGACCAGAAATTGCACATGCAGTGAGAGTATTGAGTAGGTTTATGTCAAAACCAGGAAAGGAGCATTAGACAGTAGTGAAGTGGGTTTTCAAGTATTTGTGTGGCACTAGTGATTATGGTTTGTGCTACCAAGGAAGACCAGGATTGGACAGAGTGTTGGATATTTGTGGCTTTGTTTATGTAGACTGGCTTGGAGATCTGGATCAGAGAAGATCTACAAGTGGGTATGTGTTTAACCTATTTGGAGGTGCAGTCAGTTGGATGAGTAAGAAACAATCTGTAGTGGCACTATCAACTACAGAGGTAGAATGCATGGCAGCCACTCATGTAAGCAAGGAAGCAGTTTGGTTGCAGAGATTATGTTCAAGTATGGGGTTAGTACAGGGAGCTATAAGGATGGACTGTGATAGCCAAAGTGTAGTTTTCTTGGCAAAGAACCCTGCATACCATTCAAAGACAAAGCACATTGATGTTCAATATCACTTTGTGAGGGATATGATAGAAGACAAAAAGGTGTTGCTAGTAAAGGTGGAAATTTTGAAGAATACTGTAGATGCATTGACAAAATCCGTTATCTCTGAAAAGTTCTCTTGGTGTAAAGAAACAATGGGTATTGTAGGGATGGATAAATGACTAAGCTCTCTTGTGGCCCACTATGGAAAGAAAACAACAAGTGGGAGAATGTTGGGTTGTGTTATATTCTTTCCACGACTAACCCACGTAGTTAACCAGGGGGTTAGAGGGGGGGCGAAGACCCCCTTTTGTTGTGCCGATTGCATAGTGAGGGGGGCACAAGGGGTTTGAGGGGTGCAGGTAAACCTTTAGAACCTATGTTAGGTTGGGTAGACCCACCTACGATTTTGTGCATGATTTTCTCACATGTTTTTGGACGTGATGGTTTTCGGTCCATGGTTTTGGATGCGATGGTTTTCGGTCCATGGTACTGGATGCTTTGGCATGTATAAATATGTATTGTAACATTGAAAGGAATATAATGAAAAATCAAGCTGGTAGTCCCAGTTTTGGGATCCAGGGGAAAATATTTGTGTATATGTGTTTTATGTGTTATGCTCTTGCATTGTTTATTTTCTGTGCTTTAGAATTCATATGCAAGTAATTTTTGTACGGGGTTAAAACCTACAATCCCCATGACTCTTGAGATTCTAAACAAATCTTGGACTTCTCCTAGTGACTCTTGAGTTTATATGTGACTTTTCATATTCCACATGTGACTCTTGGACATCCACACATTACATTTTTCTCATTTTTTGAAATACATAATTACACTCCACATCAAGTGGCAAGATTCATTGACACATATGACACTATGATGACACTTGTATGAGCCATGACTTGGAAATTATGGCATGGAACTTCATGATGATGTGGCATTTGCAAGCTACTCTTCTTGTTGCTTTCTTTGTATCTTCATGATATATGTTGCATGTTCTTCATCTTCATCCTCCAAAAGGCTTGAAGATCCAGAGTCTTTTAATAGATCTGGATCTTATAACTTATGTCGCAATGTAGTGTCCATTCATATTTGTGTTCAATGATAATTTTGTCTTCACAAATTACCAAGTGTATTCTAGAATAGTATTCTTCTCCTCCTCTCTGAGCAATCATCTTGTCATGTCAAGATATAGTACCTGCAAGTGGAATCCTCTCATGAAAAGAAGACATTAGTACAGAAATATCCTAGTATAACTCTCTTCATGAAATCCATCAATTTCCCTAGAACTAGATACTTCGCAGGGAGGAAGGCTCAAAGATTATGTAGTGTGCAGTTCCAGGGGACAGGGATGAGGGACTAATGACTACAACTACGTAATGTGCAGCAACTAGAGGTCTAAGAAGCAAGACTATGCAATTGAAGGTCATAGTGAGGTAATATTTCCCATTGTAACTACACAATGTGTAGTTCTAGATGGGCAGAGAATTAGTGGATTTTTCAGTTCATGGAGACAAGGAGACAGATTGTTGCTTGCAACTGTGCAATGCATAGAAAGAGACTGACTGGGAGGCAATATTGCGCAGTTCAGGGGAGAAAGAGGAAATCCTTGATCACTATGATTATGTAATGCAGAGTCCTTGGATGTTGAGACTACACAGTGTGCATTTCCTGCGGGTAAGGAGGACTTCTTGTTGCTTGAGATTGTGCAATGCACAATGTAGGGAGGCAATTTGGGAGGAGGTTGATCAGAGAAGGATCAATTGCCGAAAATGACAAAGTGTGGGATCCAAGAGGCTAGAGATGGAACTAGAACATGACTTGAACATGATCAGACACTTATAAAATATAAACCACTCGACATGGAAGAATTTACCACCCACAATCAGCATGTTCATGTTAAACCAATAGTAGTACAATACTTTCCTCCAAGTGCGACCCTAAGATACACTTGGAAACATAAATGATGAAACTAGTGAAATGGTGCTCAAGAATTGGGGCATGTATCTAATGCATGTTTGTATGATGGATAGAAAAAATTAGTGTGGGATAATGCATCAGAATTTCCCTTCAAGAATGTACAAATGACTCCATTTGACTAGATGTGGCAGTTCCCTAACGACAAGATGACACTTGAGAAAGTAAGAGATAAGCACAAACATCACTTGCAAAAGCTTAAAGAAAGTGAAAGTCACACATGTCAAAGCAAATATAGCATGAAATCAACACGTGTTAAAGTGAAAGAGAGCAAAAACCACAGTCACAAACATGAAAGGGACACTTTCCAAAACAAAAGTGCGCCAAATTGATAGTTGAGAAAACTCACTGAAATAGAAGTACAATTGCAATCAAAGTGAGGGACACTATCAATGGAGAGTGTGCACTAACTGTCGACATGTTTTGTTTAGTACATTGTTCTTATGGATTGTGCAGTCACTTCCACTAGTGATTGCACAAGCCTTACCTTCAAGAATTGCACAATGCGTATCTAAGCTTGCATAGAAAGATGTGTGTTTGTGAATTCATCGAAGATAGAGCATGTGTGAGAAAGTGACTTTGACACTCAAAAGAATACTTAACACTTTTAAAAACATTAGATGAACATGAGGTGACCATGGAATGACAGATCACAAGATCCTCAATAGGCTCCAAAATTCAAGTGTAAGAAAAATTTTGGAGGGTGTTTGTAACATTGACAACAGAATTATACTCAATCATCATTACATGAATTACATTTTCTTCCTGACAAAAGAGAAATAAATCGAGTTAAAAAGGAAAGATAAGAGGCAAGTCTACACAAGGAAAATTTTGTACCTGTGAAGGATGAATTCTTTGAAATAATATGAGACTTCTAATGCATCTATAAACCTATTTTCAATGCCCTTTGTTACAGATAGGAATTTCATAAACTTGACCAGCTCTGAAATAGTTTGACTAGCATTGAATTTAATTCTTAGAGGTGACTTGAAGGAGGGTTTGACATAGTATCTTGGTGGTAGTTTTGTCTTGGGATATCTCATTTTGATTTGATTCAATGAGAGAAGTATTTTTTCGTTTTCCCCTCATGGGGTTTTCCCTGGCTTGCAACCTAATTTTGGTGTCTCTTGTCTATTTGTTTCTTCAAAAGAATACAAATTTATATAATTTCTTGATGAATAACACATAAGAATTAATAAGAAGACATTTAAAATTCACAAGTAATTATCAAGAAGAGGAATAAAGTATCAATCTACTCTACACGTTGTTTCTCGAAACTCGGGATGAACTTTAAGCCTATGTCATTATCTCCTTCAGATGGATAACTTTTGATATCAATAACAACCATTTTATCAACACATTTTGGTTTAATCTAACTTGTGAAATACACATCTCAACCAATTGGGTATTAAAACATGTTCTAAGCAATATTTTTTTAGGAAATTTTAGTCTAGATAAGTGTTTCAATGCCTTAAAACAAACATAATTATCTCTCATTACACATTTAAAACTACAATTGGGGACAAATACATGCACGACCTACACATGATTTCATGTGGTTGAAGGCATCTAGTTTCATCTTATTGAAAATCCATATAAGCCGTATTGATATCCCTTCAAGTAGTACTACATCAGACAACACTTGTATATAGAATTTTACTTCCATGCACTCTCAGGTATATCGAAAGACTCATAAGTCTCCTGAAACTAATCATTCGATCACTTGCCTACTATAGTGGCACCAAGAACAACACTTAAACATATACTTTTGCATGTTGTGGTAGTCAAGCATTACAAGGGTATGATCAATCCTCCTTATTTAGCACTCCTAGCAATAGATAAACCTTTGTCTTGTTAGTCTTTCCTAGGGAGAAATTTTTCTTTGCTATGATAGTTTCACTTCATCATTAATACAATAAGTTCACCCCATATCATCATTACATTATTCAATTCTACACCATTATATATCAACATATACAATAACATAGAAAGAAACAACATCACCATCATCATCAATGTAGCAACGGAACATAAAAGGAATAATAGAAGAAATCATGCATATAGAGACATTAGGATTGGTCTGAGACCAAGGAAAAACCCACTATGGGGAAAACCCTTGTAAATCTTCTTCTTCTTAGATCGTCATCAAATGATGTGGCAAAAGAGAGTACAATGATCCATAACTTTATCTATGTAGAAAAAAATTAATGATATCCGTGAAATAGATCTAATCATGCTACGAATTAGAATCCTCATACTGATGGTTGTAAAGTGTTGTCACAAACTGTTGTCAACTTTTATACACTGTTGTCACTATGTCGAACACTGTTGAGCATTTTTGTCATTGTTTAGAACACTATTGAGCATTGTTGTCACTATTAATGATCCCAATACATATGTTTGCATATGATACTAACAAACTAGATAAACATATATATACATATCTATATAATCGCATAGAGAAACATGTACAAAATTATGATTGTAGATTAACCTGATAATGCGGTATAACTAAAGAAAAATACTTCAATCTAATTTTACAATCAAACATGTGGAAACTTAATATATTTGAGCAAGATCAAGTAGAACACATATAACCAAAAGCAGAATTAGTGCACATGAAACACAGAAGAATACTCTGGGGAAAGCCTCAGCTAAAAACCCCACTATCTGTATTATCATACAAGGTGGAAATATATCAGAATTACACAAAGCCTTAGCTCCCACATCTAGCAAGCTCTCAGTACAATCCTCTTGGATGCTCACAAGCAAACAAGGCTTCTCACAAACATTTTCCTCTACCCTCCAAGCTTCTTATTTCCTTGCGTTATTTCTCCTGGGTGATCCTACTATTACCAAATGTAACATTGATCACTCACACTGATCTCACACCCTATAAAACTGCGCAATCCTCAAGGAACCTTGTTCCTTCTGCATGCATGATTTTCCTTTATAGGAGAAAACATGAAAATGATAGTACATTTTCCCTATCTTTATTCTCAATTGGGTCTTTCTATGAATAGACATGCATGAGTTATTTATGAGAGAATCTTCAATTATCTAGAGTACACTAGTTTGATGCATGCATGCATTAACTGACTAAACTCACAATTAGTTCGTCAAACTATTTGGAACTAATTTAACTGGACATAAATCAGTTAACTGAGCTAACTAATTACAACTCCATTATGGCTCATCCTTATCTCCTTAATTAAGGGATAATCTCCTTAATTTAAGGGATAATTGTTGCATGACTTCAAAAAGACTTCTAGCTTGAATTTCTCCAATTAATTAACTATTTTTCAAGCAGTTGGTGAGACTAAATTCAAATTTAATTCACAATTTCAATTCAAGGTCAAATTAAAATTGGAATTTCTAGATTCTATTTTTATCATTTCTTGTTGCCATTTTCAAAACTCCCTCTCAACAAGAAAGGAATTCAACTCGATCCCGATCCTGAACCTTTGGAATGTTCTGCATGCAACACTTATCTCGAGTGTTGTAGCTCCAACAACTCCATAAACAAAAAAACATCCAACCTGAATCAGAATGATGCCTCTATCATCAAAGTCTTTGACTATTATTCCCTCTGTCGACTAAAATCTCTACGCTTCTACTGACTCAGCCTTTCTGCACTGTTGTCAATCCTTCTTTGTGCTCTTCAGTATCTAACTCATCTACCCTCTGTCACTTTGATCTCTGAATTCATCAATCCCACTGATTCCTCCCACTACTATGTACTTTGAGCTCCCATAGCAAGGTATGATCCATGAGATAAAACCTTTCAATGGACCCTGCCCACTTTCAGCCTTCTTGGGACTATCACTTCACATCGCCCCACCTCACACCTAGAGGTATGGCTGCATGTGATCCCTCTTCTGACTCTAATTGTGGCTCCTCCACAATTTTCTGAGACTTCTTTCGAGAGTGCATGTTGAGAGGTAATTTACTCTCCCTCTCAACCACCAAGCCTCTAACATTTGCCTTTCTCCTCAAGGATTTGCATGTATCTTGAACCTCAAGAGCATATAGGTTCTTGACTCATGAACTGATCTGTTTCACTTGTCCCATGGTGATGTGTCTAAGGAAAACCTTTCCCTTACTGAAGACAACATCATAGCCTTTTTCCTCCAACATCGTGATCGATACCAAATTCTTCTTCAGTCTAGGCACATACTTCACATTTGTCAAGGTGATAAAAGCTCCATGCTCCCTCTGAGAAGCAACTGTGCCTAGTCCTGAAACATTGTACCTTTCATCGTCACCCATCTCTATGTGCATCTTGAGGTCTTTCTCCTCTAAGGTATTGAATAAACTTCTATTGCTGGTCATGTGGAAAGAGGCTCCGCTGTCAAGAAACCAACCACAACCCATCATCGATGACACCATGCATGCGATGAGGGTGAAGTCCATTTCAAACTGAGAGGCTAATGCCTCACCTTCCAATCCTTCCAAGGATCCATTCTTGGACTTCTTCAATGGGAAATTAGTCGCATAATGACCCATCTCATGACAATTAAAGCATCTCACTTTAGACTTGTCAACCTTCTTCCCTCCATGAAAAGAATTCGATTCGAAATGGGATGCCTTCCCCTTCCCTTTCCTTGCCTTACTTGTTAAGGCCCAATTTACTTCATCATCCTTGGATGAAGAATCATCTCGTGTGCTCCTCCTAATCTCCTCTTGCATGAGATCCAACCACAGTCGTTCCCAATCCAGTAGTTTCTCCCTTCCATTCACAGAGTCCTGGTAGCTATTCCATCTCTTTAGAAGGCCAAGAAGAGTGAGGCTCACCATATCATCATCGGCAATAGTTATTCCCACACTGCTAAGCTCATCTCTGTAAGTGGTGAGCCTATTCAGATATGTGGAAATAGTATCGCCGTTCTCCATTGATGGCTTAATGGGGCCTGACCCAGGTTCAGAGTTAAGTTAGCCAAAAAAATCCCAGTACTACTGGCCCTTTCAGCAATAGTTCGTGGAGCGTGGACTGAGGTCTCACTTGAATTAGTATGGGAGGGTGCTAAAACTAGGTTTTCACAC
>APFE030704619.1:55404-91282 GCA_000404065.3 Pinus taeda | reverse complement strand
GTCCTCCTGCAGATTTTTGAGGACCTCAAGTGATTCTTCCAACATGTTGGTGCAGTCTCACACTGCACCTCTGATTTCCTCCAATCTCACCATGATAGTGCTAGGCTTTGTTCTCTGACTTCCGAGGGAGTGGATGGATGCACCATTAACCACAACTCAGTGATCTGAAGATTCAGCTCTAGCTGAACCTTTGTCATTTCCTCCCTGGCCATGCGCACCCCTGCTGCTAACTTGTGGATCCACGCTTCCACTAGTATATCTGTTGGGATGGCCAGCTCTAGGATTCTTTGGCAAGCATCGTCTATCACTTGTACAAGCTATTGATTTTGTGACACCAATTCATCGCGTTTCAAGCTTAGTTATTCCATATTGATTTTCTGCTCACTGAGGACTTGGAGTGTGCGGCTCTCCCTAGCTCGCAGCTCTATTGTTATCCCATCCTGCAACACATATAATGTCTCGCGTGGGAGGGCAACTAGATTAACACCAAGACCTTTTAGCACGCTAACCTAAGGCTTGTCAGCCTCATTTGATGTCATTAGTGCCCCTTTCAGCAGCATTATTGTGTTCGTCAGCCGTTGGTCGAAAGGGTACCAACCTAAGGGGGGCACACCTGTAATTCCTGCAACTGCACTCTAAGGGCCTCCAACACAATCTAGTTCTCCAGCATGAAATCTTGAAGAGCCTCATTGGTGACATCACACACAATCTTGCTGATGTCATGCAAATCACCCTCGATTAGGGTGATCTGGTCAATGGACAATTTCGAGGCCTTGACCTTCTTCCGTGACCCTGCCCGCTCTGCTGGGTATTGGCGCTTCAGTTGTGTTGATGCGATTCGTGGGTCTGCAACTCCTTATTTTGTTTTTGCTTCCTCTGCTTCCTTCCCCTATGAAGGCATTGTTTGTTCCTTGCCCGCTCTTGCAGCTACTTCCTGTGCTACTGTTGCTACGGCCTTTTCCTACTCGGCTACTTTCTATGTTGCACCCCATGCTACCCACACTTCTGTTATTGCTGTCTCCTTCCTTTGCTTTTTTTCCAACTATGTTGTGCACAGCTTGGCCTCATCTTTCTTCTTTTGCGCTGCCGACTTCTCGATTTCTGCAATGTCTGGGGCATGCCATTTCGGCGGCCATGCCTCTAGGAAATTGAAAATGGTGTCATCAGTGGCTACAAAGGGTAGATTTATCCACTGTTTAGTTGAGTCCTTGCACACCTTGATATATATGTTATGCATGTCTACCTCAAATTTTACAAAACTCTGCAAGCTATTGTAAACCGTGGGTGATAATTGTGGCTTATGATTGATCCACATTCTGAGGTTCATCTCCATGAACACCCAGAAGATCTTGCTGTCGCGTATTATTTTAGCATCTTTCATGGCCCAGAGTGAAGCGTACTTCGTGGCCTCCGATAAATCTTTGCCAATTATAGGGAATTGACTATCCTCAAGCAATTCCCCAGCTACAATTCACAGCAATAGCCATGCATAGTGGAATGTTTTTCCCTGTTCCTGGGCTTCACAGAAATTCTCTAAAAATTCTATGTAGATGAATTCAGACCAGTTAAACTAGACCCCCTCCGTGCATTTCTCGACCAGTGCGACCACCGACTTAGGTACCTCGTCTTCGCGACACTTGTGCATAACTTTTCGTTCCAGGATTTGGGTTGCCATGTGTACTACTTTGTTCTTGATGTTAGAGATGGTGTAGCCCCTCTTCTTCTTTTCTAGCTTGTACTTTTTCTTCATGGCCTCCGTAATGGCCAAATCACTACCCTTCCCTTCCAATATGGCCGTGGGGTCCTCTCCTTTGTATGGAAGCCAGGAGATGCAGTGAATCAAGTCTGTCGTAATGGGGATGGGCTCCTCTAGACATAAATGGTTATTGGGGCGTGGTGGAAATGCGGCACCCAAAGTAGGTTCAGCAACCCAGCCTTTTCCATTCCGCACAACCACTTTCCTTTCTCGCAGTATTCTGTTTCATGAGGTTTCTGGTCTCAAGGTGAGGGAACTTCTCGTAGTCAGTGAGGTCCCAATATTTGAATTTCAAGCTTGGCACACAGCCTAGGTGTGTGCCTTCAAACATAATGCCATCTGGGAGGAGCGGGGTATGGAGCAAGCTCTTGGTCTCGTCTAGGTCCTTGGGCACTTTGGCCTTCCCTTTTCGTGGGGGGACATAGGTGGGTAGTTTTCTCGCAGAGTGCGTAGGCTGAGTATCCACCTCCATGCTTTCATCTTCTTCTCCTGCGATGATAAGATCCTGCTGATCTTCTTCTTTTTCTGTTTCTATAGTGACAACTTTCCCCTTCTCCTCCATCGATAGTTTACTTCGCAACAGGTTCCACAGGGACACACGTATGGGACCCATTACTTGTTTTTCCTTCTTGGGTCTTGGCGTGCACGGCGATTTCAGGATTTCTGCCACAATCCCGACACCTTTTGGAACATCCCCCATAGTTAGGGCCTACGCAACCTCCTCGAAGGTCACTTCTACTATCTCCATACCATCCTTAGTTGTTGCCATTGTATCTGTGCAACAATTTATCACTCGTGAATTCAGGGGCTTAATCAATGCTCGGCTCACAACAATCAAGGTTCTGCTCGACCACTTAATTCACAAATGACCAAGTGTTATTTGTTGGGCAGCCCTTTGTATTTTATAGCACTTTTGGAATTTGAATTCGACCATTCACCCCAAATCTGGTCCATTAAATCTCCCTTCGTAGCAGATTTCCCCAAATTTTGCCCATAAATCGCGTCTTAAATGCTTGTCACCTGCTCCATTTGGCCTCAAGTCAAGCATCCCATCATGAACAGTGACTTCAACAGTCACTTTCTAGCCAACCCACATGATAGCGCAGCCCCCCATGCGTAGTCGGGGACCTTCAGACTCTTTGCTTTTGTGAGCATCTCCAATATCGCACAACTCCCAGGCAGAATAGTTTATAGTCCCATGCTCCCTTTCAACTACCTGGAGCACTAAGATTATCCTTCCCTTGGCTAGTCAGGTGGTTGCACCACCGGTGAAAAGCTTCATCCAATCATTCATCATGTTGCTTGGAGAACCTTTACCTTTTACTATTATGGTCGGCATCACGTACTTTATTACTTACAACGCACTACCATGGTCACTATGCTTAGCAATATGCGGTCCAAGCCAAGGCATCAGACTGATCAATTCATGGCAATAGGCCTTAAGCATGTCATCGTGTTCGTACGCACCCTACCTTACCACTCTAGTCATTTTGCCGAGAAAATCTTCCTTTATTTCGTCCTCCAGCTTCTTAACTTCCTCGTCCATCAAAGCACTTTTCTTCCTTAACAGTACCCTTTCTTCTTCAACTTCGTGGAGTCTAAGGTTTCCATGCTAGATTTCTTCTTGAAGTCCCATGCATGCTACTTCTTATGCCCATGTGATCCCTTCTTTCCAGGCTTTGCGAACCATCGTATCTACTAGTGCTACTATGCCCATACCAGGCTTTGCATGCTCCATAAGGATTACAACATTTTCTTCACACTTCAGCTTCAGAAGTTCCCATGCAATCAGGGTGTTTCACATGGTCCTATAAGCCCAAAGAACTTCTAGTACGCATAGGTCACAGTCAATTCATTTCACATGGTCGACCATGTTCAGTGCTTCGCGTACTTTGTCAAAAGCTTTTGCGTGAATATGCTTCTACGTTCTTGGCCTTACCATAATTCTTGGTCCCAATCGAAGGGGTTATTTGGGCCATTGTCTTGCTTGCTCCTACTTGTTGGTCGTGTTTCCTATCGCGAGGATGGTGTGTGTTCATGCAAGTTGCGCACCATATGCCTATACCCATCTAGAAAGGTGGGTGCACGGGCTGTTCCATCCATCATACTCAGATTTCATCCGCATATAAGGCTTTCTAAACCACATGCGCATCATCCTTCTACATTCACGCTAGTCCTCAAAACTTCTTTGATGCGTACCCCACCATCTTGCGAGCATAGTGCGCAGTACCCATTTCAGAGCGTGAAAACATTGTTGTTTCGATACTTCTCTTTTAGATTTGTTCAGGAAATCATCCAAATCTCTCAACCCATCATACATAGGTAGATATATTACCTTTGTTTACACACAGTGCAGTGACCTTATCATCATGTTACAGTTTAGCGTGGTTACCTCGTGTAACCAGTTCTTCCATCATTCTATTTCCTCATCTGAATCTGAGGTGAAAGAGCTTTTGCGCTCCCACAAGAGTCTACCATTTGCTGTTGGATTCACCTAGTACTTCTCCCACATAGTTATCTTGTAGATACAGTCTATATTTTCATCGCTATCATAGTGATGCACTGGCTCTATGTAGCGCGATTCTTCTGCAGGGTCTAAAGGTACCACTATGCATAGTGACTTTTTCTCAAAAATCATCTTGCGCTTCTTTAGATTTATCACTCCATTCATGTCAGTGTGGGATAGGGATTGTTGTCATCAACAATCTCTATTACTTCGAAATTTGCAAGTGCACTCGCACCTTCGATATCTACCATTATTTCCTACAATCTTCTCATAGGTAGGATCTTTTGTTGGTTTGCCATTCGCGATTGAATAGGAGAAAATTGCAGCATAGGCCTGCCCATGTGCTCCCACATCTGCTTTCGCAAGACGTTCACATCCAATCCTAGATCCAAAATCACTTGATCCATTTCATATTCCCCGATCTACGCAGTCAATCTCATCTCTCTTCATGTTCGTGTTGTGTGCTTTCGAAGCTTCCAGACTATGCGCGGTTCTCCTGGCATGGTTCTAGCACATCTAGTGATGATTTCTTGTAGCCCCTTCACAACTTTGTTGTCACACAACAGCTTCATGCATGTCTCTAAAAATGTAGTGAGCATTAATGGGTCCATTTCTGGTTCTAGTTTGTCTTTACTTCTTGAAGTGGGGGTATCCACGAAGCTCTTCTTAGCTTCCATGAGTGTCTCGTTAGGATACTCTAAATCAAATTTTGGTTCCTTTATTGGAGCCTTGTGAACCTAGGCACTCTCTTCGGGTTGCTTGCCTTTGTCATCTCCTGTCGTGATACCACTTCAGAGCACGATATTTACATTCAGGACTTCCTCCCACGGCTCAGACCTCATCATTTGCAAGTTCTAAGTTGGGGGAGCTTGGAGTGCTCCTTTATCATGCAACCTCACTATCAATGTGGGATAGTCCTCTGTCTCATGATCAAACTATTTTGTGTGGATCATGATTGTTTAGAGGTCTTTGTTTCAGCGAGATGTATACTCCAGGAAGTTTGTACACCCCTCCACGCGGGGGGGGTGCAGGGGGGACTTGTCCCCCCCATGGGGGTCTGGGGGGGCCGATCCCCCCTGGCTGGGGCGTCCGAGGGCCAATGGTCCCCCGGTGGGGGCTCGGGGGCAGCACCCCAAAGCTAAAAACAGATGTAAAATTGCCTTGTAAAAGTATAGTAATTTCTAGTCAATCTTGGTCGTTCATTAGACGGATGATCTGACGGTAGAACTTGTGTTTAGTTTAGGGTTTTTTTCCCTAGAAGGAAACCCCTCTCTTTGTATGAGGGCATTATATTTCAGACTGTGTAATAGATGTGTATTCTCCGAGTGAGAAACAGATAGGTGAGACTGTGAGAGAAAACGAAGGATATTACGGCGAATCTACTGTAGGTTGTGTCTCTTCATTTTGATAGATAATAGAAAGGAAGGACTGGTTGTTCGGGGTGGACATAGCCCAAACTGGGTGAACCACGTATATCTGTGTGTCTCTTGTTTTATGTGTTTTCTGTGTTTATATTTCTGCAATATTTTATGTGTTCCATTGCTCTGTAATATATAATTTTCTAACACAAACTGGGTACAATATAAGCATGATGGTCTCATTATATTTGTACAATCGTGGGTATAATTCCCTGGCCCTCTACAATTGTAACATATAAGCTAGTCACAACCCCTTCTTGGTCCCATTCCACCTTGACCTCGTCCGCGCCCTTGAAATCCATTATGCACCATCCCCGCATTTTGATCGAGGGATCGTGTTTCGGTCTAAACTCTATAGGTAGGAGTCTGATCCATCATCAGTGAATAACTTCTACAGGTGCACTCATCGTGGCCTACTGACCTGCAGAAATTACATAACAACTTTTGGGAATTCTGCGTATACTTTTGTAATAGATGGCAGTTATCTGTAGCATGCTTCCCTCCTATTTGATAAATTTCACACCATAATGCAGGCATCGCACTTGGTCCTGTTTGTGCCTCCAGTCTCAATGGCATTGGTCCTCCTCTCGCCAGGTAGTTCGCAAAGACTAGACAATGGTCCTTGTCATGTCCCTGGCCTTTGCACTTTATGAACCATAACTCCTCGCGTGCTTATGGGCGAGCCGTCCTATATTGTTTCAAACTCTTCATCTCAAGGCACAAGTTTGTCAACTGCATGTGGATCTATTGAACTCCCGGGTTAGGATCTTATATCAGGGTCTCGTGCAGTCTCATCGTGATCTCCAAGGCCTCAGCTTGAGTGGTTAGCTTCTGTTGTGACAACGCGTTCCTTAGATGCGACGTTAGCGATGCTACAAACCATGTGTGGTGTTACCCTTCCATCAAGGTCATATTGGCTTCACGAATTGTACACTTCAATCTCTGATCCAACTCCCAGGGGGTCTCGGCTGGAAGCATCGCGATTTCCTTAAATTCAGTGATCGAATGTGTCTCTGATTTTGGCCTATTAAATTCCTTATTTAGCGTAGCTTGGATATCTATGATCCCTGCGTTCAGATTTTCATTGGAATGCCTAATGTACCAAGTCAATGCGCGATCCTGTAGAACGCTGACCAGCGTTGCTTTCTTTATATTGTCATCTGTGACTCCTTGCACTTCCCATACATCCCTTGCCACGAACCAAAACTAGTCTGAATCTTCATTCCCTACTCCTTTGAACACTGGAAACTTTATCGCGCTTGCCATATTGAACTGTGGTGGTGGCAGAGGTGGTGTGGGTGAAGACGGGGGTGAAGATGATGAAATTGGTGGTGGTGTAGGTGGGAGTGGTATGCACGTAAATTGCTACTTTATCAAACTGATCACACTTCTTGGTGAAACCTTCACAAGCTCTTCCTTGCTTTCTCACGGAGGTGAAATCAAGGGGCTAGTTTCTAGTTCTATGCTACCTTCATTTCTGTAGATCCTCCCACTTCGTGTGGCCCCAAACATCAATTTATTCACATAACCCACTTTTCACATAGTAGCATTTTAATCCAAGTGTTTAAATATTTAACCTACTTACCTCGCGGTCCTTTGAGGAAGCATCATTCCGCCTCGCTATAGCTGACTAAAGTATCTACCACGAACTCGGTGATAAATCCTCCTATAATTTGATCGATTTAGTGATCCACAGCGCACGCGATCTTATCTTCCGATGCTTCCAGTCTGTGCACCAACTTTGGAGTCCACACAATAGGTTTGTCGAGCCTACACCTTCTTTGACTACCTCCTAGCGTCGCAATCTACTCGTACAACTCAGAGGAGAAGGATGCAAAGAAAATTTCATGGATTTCTGTATATTAGTAGCAATCTAGCCACTCTTCCTTTGATAATCATGGATTCCTATTTTCCTGCACCGCAAACTCGTGAATATTTCTGTCCAACCACTCTTCAATTCCTTTCTTTGTCAAATTCCAGTGGTACGACATCAAACATCTCTATTCAGATCCTGGTCCCAGCAATGAAACCATTTTTTGGCTTAATGGGGCTTGACCCAGGTTCAGAGTTAAGATAGCCAAACAAATCCCGGTACTACTGGCCCTTTCAGCAATAGTCCACGGAGCGCAGACTTAGGTCTCACCCAAAGTAGTATGGGAGGGTGCTAGAACCAGGTTTCTATTCCCTAGTGATGTCTAATGAGTTCAAGTGGTCCGCGGTTTGACCCTGCACGTAGGTTGCTTCGCACACTTTCCGTACCTCGTAGCCTGATACATTGCCTTCGCGTAGCCCTACCTAGGGGCTAAACGTCGCACTCTACGTTATTACCTAAGACCTTACTGGTATTCCAATGTTAGTTGATTATCATAGCCTACTTGTGTTCTTTAAGTTATACTTAACAACATAAACCCTTCATACAAGTGCACGCAGTAAATAAACAATATATTTGAAAATTATATCAATCATTCATTAACCCAAGAATAGATACATAGAATTATAACAAAACTTCTCTTTATTAATTCCTTCCTTGGTTACATACTCGACTCGCCCTACGCACTCAGCTGCAGGGGTTCACACACTCAGCTGCAAACTATCATGCCTCTGTGCACTCAGTTGTAGAGCCTTCTCCTACTCTACGACCCAAAGACACACTCCACCTTGCAACTCAAATCACTTAAGACTTTTTCTTCCTTCTTCCTTATCCCTTTCACACTTAGAGCCTCACTCTGTTTATATAGTCCCATGGTCTGTGGACCATGGGTAGGTTTATCTAGCTGACATTACATTACAACGCTAGGATGGACAACCTTGTGACTCTATCATACTTTCATGCCCCGTGCCTACAATTCATAGAGCTTTACAACAATATTCAGTCAAAACTTGGGCTTTGAACCCCAAAATGTGCCTTGGGGGGATTCCATGCCCAACATCCATCTTGATTCATCAAAGCTTGTCCTTGAGTGCCAATTTCCCTTGGTCGCTATTGTTCTAGTAGAGTTCCTTCAATATCTTCAGCATTGAATATGGAGTATCCTTCCCATGGAGACTCAAGACAATATGGTCTCAAACTCTCTCAAGGATGTCCATCTCGCCCTCACCACACACTTCTTCCACTCAACCAACTCTTGTGCATTAGTTGAAGCTGGCTTTTGGATTTCTTAATCAATGAAATCCTTCAAGTTGTTGTCTTCTAATACAGCCTCCATGCGACCTTTCCATGCTATGTAATTCGAGATGCCTTCCAAGGCATTCTTGATTCTCAAGCCATAGAACGCCATTAACCAATCTTGAAGTTTGAGATGAATTCGATTTGCTCCTGTAACCCCAAACTTCAAACTTCAAATTCTCTTCTCTGTATATTGTTCATTGCTCCAATAAACTTTTCTCTAATACCATGTAGAAAATTATGATTGTATATTAACATGATAATGTAATATAACTAAAGAAAAACACTTCAATCTACTTCTACAATCAAACTTATGGAAGCTTAATATCTTTGAGCAAGATCAATCAGAACACATATAACCAGAAGCAGAATTAATGCACATGAAACACAGAAGAATACTCTGGGGGAAGCCTCAGATAAAAACCCCACTATATTTATAATCATACAAGGTGGAAATATATCATAATTACACAAAACCTTACCTCCCACAGCTAGCCAGCTCTCAATACAATCCTCTTGGATGCTCACAAGCAATCAAGGCCTCCCAAAAACCTTCTCCTCTGCCCTCCAAGCCTCCTATTTCCTTACGTTGTTTCTCCTAGGCTATCCTACTATTACCAAGTGTAACACTGATCACTCACACTAATCTCACACCCTGTAAAACTGTGCAATCCTCAAGGAACCTTGTTCCTTATGCATGCATGATTTTCCTTTATAGGAGAAAACATGCAAATGATAGTAAAATGTCACTGTCTTTAATCTTAATTGGGTCTTTCTCCATGCATGAGTTATTTATGAGAGAATCTTTAGTTATCTATAGTACACTTGTTTGATGCATGCATGCATTAACTGATTGAACTCACAATTAGTTCCTCAAATTGTTTGGAACTAATTGAACTGAACATAACTCAGTTAACTGAGCTAACTAATTACAACTCAACTATAACTCATCCTTATCTCCTCCTTTAATCTCCTTAATTTAAGGGATAACTATTGCATGACTTCACAAAGACTTCTAGCTTGAATTTCTCCAACTAATTAATCCAAGATGAATTAATTAATTATTTTTCAAGCAGTTGGTGAAACTAAATTCGAATTTAATTCACAATTTTAATTCAAGGACAAATTAAAATTGGAATTTCTAGATTCTATTTTTATCATTTCTTGTTGCTATTTTCAACAAAACCCAGATCTACCAGGTCACTGAAGTCAACAAAAATCAAGATGTCAAACCATAGATTTGAACTCGAGTCGCTCTCATCAAAATTGTCTATGTGTAATTGAAACACCCTGCTCGCTCGATTAGCGACTGTATGCAGACGATTATGACTGCACGGTTGCTCTCAGGAAGTCTTTAGGCATGAAAATGTGGCACAATACACCTAAATCCTAGATTCACTCCCTTACAGTTGTTGTGTGAGCGACTAAGATGACTTGGTCACTCTTAGGACAACCCTATGCGAGCAACCAGTGACCTAAACCTTCTGATCTTCTTATGAAGCCATAGTCGCCCCCATAATCCTTTTTTCTAGCATCCAAGGGTCTATAATCACTATCTTAGGCTTATGTTCCAATGTCTAAGGACCAGAATTCCCTATTCAGTGTGAACGACTGAGATCCAGAAGACCTTAACCTAGAGCGAACCTTTCACCTAGGATTTCGGACCCTTGAGCGAACTCCTTCCATCGAACCTGTGTGAACCAAGACAAAAGAGAATAGAAGATGTGTCCAAATGATATTGAAGTATCTTCTATTTATAGCCTTTCCTGAGGGTTCACTTGGGGTTAAGACTGACCCAAGCAATTACTGATGTGGTTAGAGCCGACCCATTCCATAGTAGATGTATGAATCAAATAATTCATAACTCAAAATCCTCTTAACCAAATTGGGTGATCTTTATGTCAATTTTGGTCCTCTCAAAAAGAGGAATCTAATGAAATTATTATGTTGGTCATTTGAGCTATTCAAGGAGGAATTTTACTGCAGTTGAAAAAATTAACACTCCCTCTTAACTCGGGAGAATTCCACTTCTCAATACCTGTCCATTGAAGAATATATCATCACATATCATATTTTGCATGTAGCCATCGTGCCATGTCCATAACAAATAATCATTGTGCATATTGATTTATCCCTTTCTTATTCATTTTTATCTCTTGATTGTTATTGATCATATGATGAACATTCTCAAATGTAGAAGAAGAAGAAGAATATGTTACTAGAGGGAAGCTCAAGATACCACCCTTTATCCATTAGGCTACTATCTAGAATCTATGTCATCATGCTGATACCTAAAATGTTTTCATCAGAGAGCATATCATCAAGGATAACATCTCAACTTGGAATCGCATTGGGGAGTAATAGCTTACATCCATATCGAGAAATAGGATAACTCATCACATAGAGGAGTAAATTCTTGACCCTAGAATTTCATCAGGGAGATTTATCCTCAACTCGGAATTATATCAATTCATCTCAACCCATCCTATTTCCTACTGATCTTCCCATCAATGACCCATTCATGTGGTAGAACACCTACATCATAATCGCCTTGGGTTGCACACCCTCAAGTACACTCTCAACTCCTTAGCTAGATGAGAAGCGGTACTCCCAACAAGCTCGGATTGTGGGTATGAATCCAACTGGGGTATACTCTATAAAGACCAAGATAGGGTGAGATACTACTCTAACCCTATGGGTAACAAATAGAGGTAACCCCCTATTATCCAGAGTTCCCTCAACCCTAGGAGCCCTTCATCTCAATTCCTCACCTTGGGATATCAAATAGGTTAGGAAGAGTTGGCCTAGTGTCCTCGAACAGTGTTTCCCCTCATCCAGAGTGAATGCTCTCTGAAAACCAAGAAAATTTATCTTTGGCAATGCCTTTGTGAGAATATCTACAATCTTCTTGCCTCAATAATAGTTGTTTCTAGTTCATAAAAATAACAAATCAAATATCACGTTAGATCATATATAATCATATAAAACACAAAAGGATACCATAATCATACTCCCTCTCAAGGAGGTGCCAACCACAAGCTTGAGCTTTTTTCAAATAGATACACTGTCTCAATATGCAAGAGTATCTTGGTTCCAAATGTAACCATGTCATATCCAGTTCAAGCTCAAACAGCTCTCTAAGGAGCTTTTGTATCCTCCATCACAGCTAGCCATGCTAGCAGCATCATGATCAACCTCGGTCATGCTATGGATTTCTCATCCAAGATATCATGGAAAATCTCATACTAAAGTAGCATCCAAATGTGCTTATCAACAATAATCTCAAATATTAGCAATACATTTGTGTAGACACATACCATAGGATAAATATCTCATTCTAAAAATGAAACATCTCATGCAGATATTTTAAATCATGCCTAGTGGAAACTCTATGTGAGTGAAGTAGCTCAATCATGAATTTATTCAGGTTCTATGCACATCATATATATACAGATAGTTGTTAAAAAATGGAATCAACAATACTTCAATCAAATGTCGGATACCATGTCAAGTTCAATAACTTCAAATCAGAGTATCAAGGATTTACAAAAACATGTTTCAATAGATGTGCAATATGGAATTTATTTCCCAAATTCTAGACATCTATTCACCATGCCATGATACATAATTTCGGTCTTTAGAAGCCATCTCCCTCTGATTTAGATCATCATAGGCTCTTCACCTATCACAAGTAGATCATCTAGATATAAAATCAAAACTCTAATCAATATCAAATCCGTATCTTGTAACTCATCATCTTGAAGTCATCAGATAAAATTCAAATATGGACATATATGGATTCTAAGCATAATGCCTTGCTAATACATCATAATCATCATTACATAAATCAATGTTGTATCATCATATCATAAAAATCATCTCATCATAGTTTAGAAGCCATATTACACCATAATCAAAGTCATCATTATCGTAGTATTAATACTTTCAACTAGGAGATAGGTAGAGCTCATATCAAGTCTGAATTTGATTATGGAATATAAGTTTGAAGTTTCATCAAGTCATTCTCATAATCATAAGTCATTCATGATCACAGCTATCATTCTTTCAACCATTGTGCTAAGAACAAGGAGGCCAATATCTGAATACCCACATAAGTCATCATTCCCACATAGCATTGATAGCATGATAAATCAACAATTGTCAAATCAGATCACTAGACATCAGGTCAATTCCAAATTACTATTGTAGAGAGATCTATAGTCAAAGCACGTCTCAATAATTAATTCAAATTTATTTTCAAGCATCATGTCAAAACACTTTTCATATATACTAGTAATGGCAAATCATGCCAACCTCTTGTATCACAAACATAGTGACATATCTATATGTATGTCCTGGTCACCTATAAATACAAGTTCAATTTGCATATGTTATGGAAAACATTCAAGATTTTATTGTTAGTAGATCTTTTTCGTTATCTGAAATACATCTATGAGACTGGCATCTTCCATGTGACCATCTGATTTTATGCACAATACTTCATTATATGATCATAAATTTATCTCAACAATTTCAAAAACCAGCTAACAGTGGTATAATATGTCAGAGACACTTTGATTGAGAATTCAAACAACTTCAGAAATATTTAGATGATGGTCAACAATAGTAAAAAATTTGTTCACTCCCTTTAGGTTAGCATGAGAGAGACTTTGATTGCCTAGACGTTGTCTAGGCCTTAGCATGCGAGTGTCCAAGGACGAGTTCTCCTAGATCTGTGACTTCTTCCGGAGAAGAAACCCTAATTTCTATATGGGCTTTAGATCTAAGAATTTTCTACAGATCAAGACTGTCAGATGCACATAAATCATACTTCAGCAACACAACATAAAAATAGTAATAAGGCTAAGAATCTTGAGAAGAGATTCTCCCTCTGTCTGGGGATCTGCATCATTTATCTTCGTCCACGTAAGAAACTTGTATCAACTTGATTCATGCAACAACATATTTGTTAGACCATAAACATATGGCTATTAGCATCATGACATCAATCTTTCATCAAATGTTTAGACTCAAAGCAACAGATGGATGCAGCATCATATCTCAAGGATTATGAACATAATAGAATTTTATATCAAGTCACTTCATCAAGTTAGGATATTCAGTTTAACCACAACCATAGTTAGTAAGAGATCTACTTATCAATATTACACTTATACTTCTCACATCAAGGTTAACATTCTCTTCATGACCAATGAAATCACGTTAGTTCATTCAATAAATCTTTATCAAAACAACAAGAGTTTCAATCATGCTTATCACAAGTATTATCGATAGACTAATGTATAGGAGTGAATGAACTATCCTTCTATATGAAATCCATCATGACAAGTATCAAGAATATCATAGACTGGAGTCAAGGTGCTAGACTTATTTATAGGATCAAGATGTCCAACAGATAGATCATAGATGTTAGAAAAACATAAAGTGTATCAATGTATCAACATTAGATAGCCTCATAGAATTCAATACTAGGAGTAACATTTCATTATAGGAGACATAGATCCAAGTCACTTTCATATACATATATGAGCCATTAAATAAAGAGACATTTGCATGATAACTTAGGGCTTACCAAGCCAATAGCTGAAACATACCATGCATATCTTGTGGTATTACTTATGCACCTTTTCATTAGACATATACCACTTGAAGCACTTTGTCATATTTTCATTTAGTACCTCTTTGTCTCTATCCAGATTTGCATCTCAAAATTATCCTCAAGAAGGATCTACTCATTGCATCTCATCAGGGAGGTTAGAAACATCCATATACTCAAATACATATGCAGGAAGTACAAGCAATAAACATAATCATCAGATCCAACAAGTAAGAAGTATCATAAATCAAGAAATACGTTTCTTCAATGAGAGGTGAGCTTCTCCTTCTTGAACCAACCTTCAAGAGCCATCAATGTCCATGGTCCTTATACCAATATTGCCTTTAAGTATTCAACCAGATCTACCAGGGATTATCTCATTTAGGTATTGATCGAATCTTTTTCAAGCTCTTGAGCATATCTACATATACCATGCTAGAGTTTCATACATTTAATCTCAAGCCTTTTCCAAAACTAGGGTATTCTCTCCAACCCTAACCTCATATAATCCATTAATCCCTGATCATCAAGATGCCTAGGATTATCTTCAAACCCTAGAATTCTTTTAGGTCTCCATCATCCTCTTCTTGCTTCCATCAAAGGTGTCATCATCAAGGTGATCTCCATGACTTTTCTTCAGCCCAACTCTGATACCAGGTTAATCTTTCATAGGGCAACATTGTTCTTTGCTATGATAGTTGCATTTCATCATTAATAAATTAAGTTCACCCCATATCATCATTTCATTATTCATATATACACCATTATACATCAACTTGTGCAATAACATAGAAAGAAAGAACATCACCATCATCATCAATGCAGTGGAACATAAAAGGAACAGTAGAAGAAAGCATGCACACATATAGAGACACCGAGATTGGTTTGAGACCAAGGAAAAACCCACTATGGGGGAAACCCTTGCATATCTTCTTCTTCTTAGATCATCATCAAATGATGCAGCAAAAGAGATTACAATGATCCATAAATTTATTTGTGCACCAAAAAAATAATGATATTCATGAAATAGATCTAATCGGGCTAGGAATCAAAATCCTCATACTAATGGCTATAATGTGTTGTCACAAATTGATGTCAACTATTGTATATTGTTGTCACTATCAATGAGCACAATACATATGTTTGTAGTAGATACTAACAAATCAAATCTGTAAATTTGTATAACCATATAGAGAAACCTAGATCTACTAGATCACTGAAGTAAACTAAAGTCAAGATGTCAACCCCTAGATCTGAACTCGAGTCGCTTTCATCAAAACTGTTTCTGTGCGACCAAAACACCCTGGCTGCTCTCTCAGTCACTGTATGTAGGAAATTGTGACTACAGATTTGCTCTTATGAAGTATTTATGCGTGCAAATTTGGCACAATACACCTAAATCCCAGAGTTGCTCCCTTACATTTGTTGTGCAAGTGACTGAGATTTCATGTTCACTCTGAGGATAAACTTGTGCGAGTGACTAGGGACCTCAACCTTCTGACCTGCCTTTGAAGCCATAGTCACTCCCATAAGCCTTTGTGCCAGTGTCCAAGCATCTATATTCTCTCTCATATGCTTATCTACTAGCATCCAAGGACCAAAATGCCATCTTTTGTGCCAGTGACCGAGATCCAAAAGACCCTAACTCAAAGAGAACCTTTCACCTATGATTTCGGACCCTTGAGCGAACTCCTTCCGTCAAACCTATGCGAACCAAGACAAAAGAGAAGAGAATATGTGTCGAAATGACCTTGAGGTATCTTATATTTATAGACTTTCCTGAGGGTTCACTAGGGGTTAAGATTGACCCAAGCAGTTACTCATGTGGTTAGAGTCGACCCATTCCATAATACATGTATGAATAAAATAATTCATAACTCAAATTCTGCTTAACCAAATTGGGTAATATTTAGGTCATTATTGGTCGTCTTGAAACGAGGAATCTAATGAAATCAATATCTCATTCATTTGAGCTATCCAATATGGAATTTTACTACAGTTACAAAAATTAACATGTCTAATAAGCCCTCAAATTTTCTACTTCAAGCTATTTTCTTTAGCTACTCGTTGCGATTTTTATTATTTGAGGAATATTTAATGGATTAATCTTTCATTTTATTGCAAATGAAAAATATGCAATAATTCACACAACATTCTCAATTCATATGGTTGATATCTTCTAAACACTTTACAAATTTGCATAGAAAACCCATTTATCATTCAAAGAATTTCCAAGTATCCTTAGACCAGTTTCTTAGAGTTGGAATCTATCCTAGCCTTTTTCTCACTCATACTAAATTATAGGCTTAGGTTTAAATATAGGGAATTGTGTTGAATAATGTAATTAGGTTCATTCTTCATAATTGTATTTGAGTCATAATGAAATGTATTTATCAAAAGAAAGAAAAAGGAATTATTATTATTATTATTATTATGACTTATTAAAGCATGGGTTTCATGCTTATGTCATCATGTCTTAGGTAAAAGTCCCCATTGAGGACCTCTAGATTTTATATTGAATCATTAGAGTCATTGTCCATTTAATGAGACCCTTCTTGGGTTTTTGAATCATGTAAAAATAATTATTATTGTGTAAAATAAGTAATATGTCACCTCCACACCAAGTCGACCCTTACCTGATCAAGTATGCCTACATGAGGGTAATTCGAACTCTAGAAAAGGGCATATACATATTTTGATGGTGCTTGACCCACCAATATTTAGTGAATCTCCCTGGTTTGAAATCCCAACTAGATCTCACACCCTTTGGTGTAGGAGTCCCATCTGGTATGATGGTTCGATTTCCATTATCTTAAAAAATTTCCTTAGCTCTTACTTATTAGCAAATGAGAGTAGTCTGATTTGTCTCCGAACAACGAGGTTTGCATGCCTAGTGAGTGCTTAGTGTTACTTGTGTCAAGGTTCTTTCACTGTAGAGGGAGAGGGTGTAAATGAGTCTCAAGTCGAAAGGGAATAGTCCCAAATCTGTCAATGACACACAACACAAAAGGACATACACAACTTCCAATAGAGTATTCCACACAGATGTGTAAATCGCTAACCCATAGTGAATGGATAACACGTACAACACCTAGCAGAGTAGTGCACACAAGTGTGATGGTAATTATAACAAGTTTATGGGAATGATTTTGTCGAGTTTCCGGCGAGTTAGCCCACACAGGTGAGACAACGTTAACAACTTATACAACATATTTTCGTAAGCATATGTATTAGAACAACTGACATAGTTCAATTGTTTTAACACGAGTTAAAGCAACATGCATTACAAGTGTCCAAAGAATAGTCTTATAAACAAATACAATACATGTGTGAAAATGTGTTGGCCTATTATCAAGCTTCTTAATTAAGCGAAAGTTCCAAGACACATCGGTACACCATACATCACTAACCCTGATAGCAAGACATTGGAGCAACTGCTCGCTCCTCAAAGAAAAAACTACAGACTCTCAAGGCTATGTGGGAGGAGCTAAGGTGAAAATTCCTTTGAATGTACAAATGAGGGGTATTTATATCCAAGGGTAAAACTGGCCCTTGTGACTATTCGACTTCCCTCATCATAGTTTGACTTACATGACTCTTCAAATTTACATGTGGGTCTCTTAGACTTCCACGTTACATTACATTGATTACAATAGTGTGCCCCATAGTTGGGATGTGGCTGATATGACTCTTGACATGACTCAACATGATAGAGCTAGTATGTTCATGATGTTGGTGGTGTGCATGGCAATTTGTAGTGCTGCTGGGTGATGGATGTGCTCTTGGTGTATCATGGCTTCACCTCCGCATAGCAAGGTGTGTGGAGTCTTCGATGGTCTTGGTGTTCTCTTCATGTTTCATGTGCACGTTGTTCCTTCACTTGTACTTTGGCATGCTTCATGTGTTACTATGTTTGCGAACAAGTATCCTTGCATTTTATCCTTGTTCATCCCTTTCGTTGTCACACCATGTCTCATCCATGTACTTGTATCTACAATCACTCATGCCAAAACAACATCAAACTAGAAATCTCCTAGTCTAGCATGATGCATTATTGTTCGCTTTTGGATGCAGGCAATCAGGAGATAGGACAAGGCTTTTCAAACATGCAAGGTATATTTCAAGCTGGGATGTGGGCACTTTCCATTAAAACTCCACAGAGGTCACTGGGAGGCTGAGATGGGAAATCTGTATCAGTAATGACTATCTATGGGATCTGGCTCACCTGGAGGGTAGATCTGTATAATTTTTTCAGGGATACAGTGCACACACCAAGGGGATACTGACAGCAAAAACTACGCAATTTCTTTGGGGACCTGGCAGCGAGCTATAGGAGGCTGCTGACAAAAATTGCGTAATTGTTTTGGGGAGTTGGCTGCAGGCTATAGGATTATACTGGAAAAAACTATGAAGAGCTTGGAGGTTGGCCTGTTGGACATCCCTATGCAATTTCTGAGCTGAGTGGGATACTCGGCAGCTAGGAAACTGCGTAGTTTTTAGGATGAGTAGAAGGTCGACTGATAGGGTGACTAACTAGAAAAACTACGCAATTATTGAGGATAGTTCAGTGATGAACACAGGGTGTATGTCCAACATGTCTGTGCAGTTTCTTTAGTCAGCAGAAGTGGGCATGCTTGGCAGCTTTTGCATAATTGTTTGGAGGAGTGCAGCCCAGGGTCACTGCCTAGTCAAACTCTCTAGTTGACCAGTTGGAGGCTTAGTTGATGTGCTTACGGGAAGTGTAGATTGAGATGGATTTCTGCGAAACTTATGCATTGTTCTGGGTGACATTCATTCGAGTTGATTCTAGGACTGTGTAGTGCAGACTGCCTGGGAGGCAGCCTCAACCTCTACACAATTCTGCTCTGCAGTATATGTTCACTGAGGTCTAAAACTACGTAATGCAGCTCAACAAAGGTCTAGTTGTTGGGGTTGGTCTAGTCGACATAGCTTCAGCAAAATGACTAAGTGTATGAACGAGTAACTTCGTACATGCATGACCTTACGAACTCACACTAAACATGACTTGACGAGAAGATGCCTTGAACCATCAAGACATCATACACTTAGTGTGATTGACTAACAGTGCAAGTGAAAAGCATGACACTTTTGATAGATCATTGAATGACCGTGACGACACTTACACGATAATGCATACAACTTCATGTGTGATTATGATGGATGTTTACATAGCGAATAAAACTTGTACACACGAGGATGGACCTTATGCATAGCTAGAATATGGCTACAAGCATGAGATTGTGACCAACATGCAGCTAGATTTCCATTGAACGGTCAAGTGAGGATGGTGAAAAGACTCAACACGGGCTCACGAGATGAGCCTGAGTTCTTGCAAACATCAAGGAAAAATCGAAGGAAGGCTCTGAAATTGGATGCATACCAAAATTTTGGAGGGTGTTGCAGTCGCTACAACACTTGGCAACACACTGGTTGAACTCAAGCTTCTTTGTTTTGGTCGATTAGTAGCACAGAGCCTTAGTCTTTCAGCGAGTATTGAATCATTGTGTGGGTTGCTTCAACTTCCTTTCTTACCCCATGGGTAGACATGTTTCACCTTCTTCCAACTCAATCAAACACAACAATAAGTCTCAACTTGATCACAGTGTTTCGAAATCAGAAAAGGTAGTTTGGCTCGCGAGTTAAAAAAAATTAGAGTATAAGTTTTCATCTCTGGTGTTGCTCCACTACCAGCAGGCCTGGACAGTACCCCAGCATAGTCACGTAGGAACACACACATTTATCTAATACCAGCAAGCCTGGTCAATACCCTGGTGAAGTTGCATGCTTCACCTCTCTGCGCAGGAACCCTTTCTCTTCTTTTGCCTTTTTATTTTTTAAAGAGGATTGTGCATAGGCACTTATTTATTTTTGGTGGAAAAGAGGGATCCTGACTTACAGAGACCAAAAGAGGCTTCTACTTCAGACAAGCATGTAAGAACTCTGACATAGGTTTTCTCAAATAGATTCTCCCCTTCTCTATTTCAACTAGTTGGATGAGATTTAACATATAGAGCAGAAGGTTGTGTGCAAGCATGGGGTTTCCTAGTGTGGACATAGGTTCATGGTTGGACCCAATATTCCCTTGCAGATGGCCCATTGTTATAGACATATTTAGGCACATCAACCCCAAACTCATATGTCAATCATATCAGGGCTCATCAACCCCTAAAATATTTGTTTTATATCCTAAAGAAGCTTAGTCATCTGAATGCCTCATTCCCAAAAATTTCCATCTCCAAATCATCTAGAAAGTTCCTAAACTGACCCATATCTGAAAGCCCTGTGTTAGGGTGAGATGCATCTCACCTGCTACATTGTCTAAGTGAGATGAATCGCAGTTTGTCCCTTTAGTAGGTGCGATGGGCAAGATTGGACAAAATTCTAGGACAGTTTGTGAGTTGGTTGCTCATGGAATCTTCTAGAAACTTCTCTTGTGCCACTTCCTCTCTGAATTCACCCAAGGATGACCAAGGGAACTAGGAAACCATCTCCAATTTCCCTCTCTTATGGAACTAATTTCAACAAATGGAATGGCATTCATCATCCCCATTGATGACTCACCCTCTTGCAATCATCTATAAAAGGATCTCCCATCCAAGAGATCAGGGGGCTAAATTATTCTAAGTTGTAAGGAAGTGTTGCTAGTTTTAGTATTGAGGTGAGATCATTGTGTCATTGTTGGTGTGTTCTTGCTAATTCATGAGGTGAAGAAGGCTTGAAGCTGGGAGGATGGCATTGGATCAGACTTCTTATGGGTTGTAATTCTCCTTGATATCAATAAAGTTCTTCAAGATTTTTCCCAATTGATTTTGTTAGCTGTAAATGAATTCTTTTGTATATAATATTTCTGATTCTATGATGTTTATGTTGTGATGGATCATTATGCTTTAACAAGTCTTTGTTTCTGTAGCTGTGCAGGTACTCTCCAAGCATGTTAAGTACGGGGAGGAGTTACAGGATCAGCCAAAGGAGAGGGAGATCAAGCGAGGATTCAAGTGAAAATTACATGTTGGTCTTCATAATCTCTTTCTTATCTATCACTTATAGGAAAGATAGTGAATTGCTTTAACTATTGTTTCTAGGCTAGCTACCAAACCTAGAGGGTTAGTCGTTCGACAAGACACTAATTTTCCCAGAAACAAATTGGCCACTCCACTAGGGAACCAGATGATTGTTTTTTGTTGTTTGTTGTTCTATGTTGAATTATATAAACTATAGAGAGAGTTTGAAGCTAGCCAAGAAGCTTTCGAACCGCTCTCGTTATGCAATTGCATAGTAGATAAATGTTGCTTCAGTCAATCTCTGGTTTAGTTTATGAATTAAACACTTGACTTGCAAACACATCTAGATTCCCTTTTTATAGCTCAGTAACCTCTTAGGAAATTCCATCATACTTTGCTTATCATTGTTCATCAAAACCAAGCTTGATCCATTGAAAATTACTGCAAATTTGAGCCAAAATCATTTTCAGAAATGCTCCCTGACCATCGCATTGTCTTCCACTATGACTGGATATGCATCTCACTTCCCGAGTGAGAAAAGTACGATGCATATAACTATCTATAAAGGCCAGGTGCGATGATTGACTGAACTCAATTTCCCATCTAGGAGTTGAGGGTTTTTTACTAGTGTTCAAACTTGTTTGTTTGCTTGCTGAATTTGAACAATACCTCATCACTAAAGCCAACTTACATCACTTAGATCGGCCTCAATTTAGATTATGATTGGTGAATGTTTTTGTGTGTTTGTTCTTCATTTACAATCCATTATCAAAAGTAGTGATAGTCGATTTGTCATTTTCGATAGAAAAAGTGTCGTAAAGTCTTCCATTTTCATCGAAAAAGTGAAGTGTCACAAAATCCTCCTTCATAGCTTATTGATTAAACTATTTCGATGCATTTGATTTGATTTGAGTTTTTTCAAAGTGTCGAAAAGATACTTCTTCAAGTTTGAAAGTGTTGTTTTGAGTCTTACTTTCCCTGTTTGAAGAAAAATTGTCGAAAATTGTTATTTTGAGTGAAACATTTTAAGGCATTACTGCATTTAGTTTTCCTTTTTGAATCATTCACATTAAGGAGAGCTAGAAACAAATACATGCATTTTCATTTATCATTTTGGTTGGTGTGCAAAAAGATGATTTAGGGAAATTGCATTAGTGTGTGCTCTTTGTTGTTCGCTTTAAAAGCGCTTCTATGCTCTATCCCTTGTAGTTAGGATTTTCATTGGTCAAATAAATGAAAGGATTGCTTATCATTGTAGATTTCATCTTTAGGAATTTCATATCACATTACCGGTGAACCATCAAAGGCAAAATTTTAAGAAATATCAACTTTAAAATGAACTTCAATGAACTTAACAACGCTTTGGAATCTAACGCAACACAATTAGAGGTCTAGGCTAGAGACGTGTTCTGGCATCGTTAAAACTAGTGGCTATCATTTTCAATGAAGGTTGGGTGATTCCTCCTCTTTGATACGGAAAGTGCTAGCACGAACTTGTGCTCCCCGTACCGTTGCGTATATATTGGGAGACCACAATAGGCTTAAATCCTTTATCCATAGGTGTTAAAATTGGAAACTAGGGAAAAACTTCATGTGGGTCATCTTATTCATGGATGATAATATTTTTATTAGATTCCTCTTATCGAGAGGTGTAGGATTGATATAAATATCATATTATTCCGATAAGTATTCATGGAGATATGAATTTATTTTGATTATGGAATTATTATCAAGCCGACCTACAACTCATGTAGGCTCAGAAGCCCAACAATCGCATCTATTCAAACACCAACGTTGTGTATAAATACAGGAGGACTTTTCCTCATTTTCACTCACTCATCTCATCACATCTCTCTCTCTCTCTCTACTGCGCAGAAAAGGGTCTCTCTCTCACACATGTGAAGCCGGAAGCTGCTGAAACTGAAGCTGCAACTGCAGATCCAAAATTTGACCAGCATGTGCCATCAAACCTCCTCTTATAATCTACATTGTAGGTTCATCTGAACCTCCTTTGAAAATTGCAACTTTTGGTGGTGGAATCAAGTCAATCCGACAGATGGTTTGCAAGATATCGACTGCCCTAGTTTGAAGGAAGCTGCTGAAACTGAAGCTACAGCTGCAGAAGTGAAGTTTGACCTACGTGGACTAGAATATATCCTAATTTGATCTATGTTTTAGGTTCATCTGAACCTCCTCTAAAAAATGCAACTTTTGGTGGTGGAATGAAGTCAATCCGACGGACGGTTTGCAAGATATCAACTGCCCTAGTTTGAAGGAAGCCGCTGAAACTAAAGTTGCAACTGCAGAAGTGAAGTTTGACTAGCGTGGACCAAAATATCTCCTCATTTTATCTATGATATAGGTTCATCTGAACCTCCTCTAAAAGTTTCAAATTTTGGTGGTGGAATCAAGTCAATCCGACAGACGGTTTGCAAGATATCGACTACCCTAGTTTAAAGGAAGCTGCTGAAACTGAAGCTGCAACTGAAGAAGTGAAGTTTGAGCAGCATGGACTAGAAGATCTCCTCATATGAACTACGCTATAGGTTCATCTGAACCTCCTCTGGAAGCTGCAACTTTTCGTGGTGGAATCAAGCCGATCCGACGATCAGTTTGTGAGATATCGTCTGCCCTAGTTTGATGATGAAGCCGCTAATGTTGATGCTGTTGATCTAGGGATAGTTACTGCTGATATATATCATATTTATTGTACTATTTCTCTCTGCTGAATTATTGAAGATAAAATAAGATTTGATCAAAGGGTTTCCCCACACATTGTTTGGTTTGTCCCTGGCTAGCCGCCACATCTTGTGTCTCTTGTCTTGGCTTGTTTTCTGTCGATCGTTTAATGTTCTATCTGCACTTTACTTTATGTACATATGATTGCTAATCTGTGGAATATAATAAGAAAAAGAAGTAAACTGTTATAAGCATAGAACATACAATAACTTACCAATAGGAAATTGAATCTGTCACCTTATCGATTGCAATGCACTGAACACAGCATTCGGGAAGATTGACTGTCATACATAAGTCCTTAGTAATTTCTCTTTAATTTATCACCAAGGTGTATATTGCAGTTTTACGATTGGTCTGGTAAACCTTTTTGTCTAGATTCTCCAGAGTAGTCACTTTCGTTCCTTTTCGACTCTGTAAAAGTAAATATCCATCTAAGCACTTGTCCTTTCAGGCTCATTAAAAATCAAAGGCGACTAGAGTCATTTTTATCTTTTTCTCGACTCTTTAAAACTGAAAAAGAAAAGTTGTGTCTAAGTGTCATTAAAATAAATTGACCACGAAATAACATCACTTTCCCTTAGTTGATTTTTAGGTTGATCAAGTAATCCGCAATTGTGGAAGAAAGTCAATCAAAACCCCGTCATTCGCGGAGATTAGTGAGTCAACCGTCTTTGCCTCTAGAAGCGAAACTAATTCGAACAAAGCGAACTTGTTTAACTAAGTCCAGTTCATTTGGGTTATTTAGAACATTCGTTTCAACATCGTTAGAGACTCCAGTTACTCCAATTATTTCTGGTACATCCACCTCTAAAGAGGAAGTTTTGCAGTTACTAGAAGACATTAGAACTGATCCTAGTGTAATGGTAAATACTTCTGAACTTGAAAAAACTCCATTTGGAGTTGGTCCGGAACCCATTCCAGTTCAAACCAAGGTTACATTTGAACCAGGAGTTGTTCAAGAACCTCCCTTTGAGATGGTAGTTCATTTACCTGAACATCTAGAATTTGAATTTCAGTATCCAAAAGTTGTTACCCGTATAGTATTTGTCACTGCAAAAACTACACCTTCTTCGGCTCCAAAAATATTTTACAGACTTGACAGTCAACCTCTTCCACCTGGTCTGATTGCTATAGAGGAGATAGTAGAGGATCCCCCATCTGACACCCCATTTCATTTTGGAACTGGGATTAATTTGTATCTTGCTACTCCTGAGTTTGCTTCCTTTAATTATGCTTCATCAGGAGTTCCTATCGAATCGTTAGGATAGCCCTTGGATAAGTTAACCATCTCTGAACAACCGTCAATAGCTAGGAATGTATCATTTGATGCAGCTGCAGCAGAATTTTCTGCTACTACTCCTTCATTTTTTTCTAGTACATCTGAGTCACATTTATATGGTGCATCATCCATTCTGGTTAGTTACCAATCACTAGCTGGAACCCACTCAGGGGTTGCTTCGGCACCATGGTCAAATTCCATTTACTCGTCTGGAATCCCATCTGCTTTTTGTCACATGGAAACTCAACAATTTGATCTATCAATATCAATTTGGGCAAGCCAGTTATCAAAGACCTTTATATCCTTTAAACACTAGACTACCGCCATATGGATAGTAGTATGCTTACTCACCATTTCCTCCTTTTTCTGGGGGACAACCATATGAGAGTTTCCCACAGTATTCAAGTCAAACTAGAATTACAGCTAGTGGTTGGCTACCAGTACTACCAGATCAACCAAGGGTTGTATATCCAACACAACCAATCCAACCTGTGTCGAATATTCCCACTACACCTGTTGTTATGATTGTGCCACAATTACAAGCACAACCTGTTGTTTCTCAATCGGTACAAATTGTTCCTTCTTCCTTGCAACCTCAAGGTTCAAGGCAAAAGGATCAAGTTTCTCAGGTTGTTATACAACAACCGCTTGTTTCTGGGGCTCAACCGCAACCTCAGGTTAGTGTTCTTTTATCCGGAACAACTCAGGCACAAACAGGTATAGTTAATCCACAACTTGGTCAATCTTCCAATCCTGGACAGCAGAAAATAGTACAATAATCGTGGTTGTTACAATATCAACAACCTCAATTCCAGCAAACCCAACCCCATTTTGGACTTGGTTCACAAGCTCAAACTGGATTTGGTCATTGTCAAGCCTACCAACGATCTGGGCAACAAGGCTTTGCAGTATATGGACAACCACGTTTCCAAATTGGTTATCAACAACCACCCTATACTGGTTATGTCCAAAAACCTTATCAAGGTTACCAGGCACATATGCCTTATGCTGGTATGCAAAGACCTATTGCTCAAGCGATTCCATCTTATCCTGGGTATGCTCCACCCAACCTGAATCAACAATTTCTATTTGTAGCAACTCTTGAACTACCAGATTTGAACCGGCTTACAAATGATCCAATTCCATATGCCCCTTGGTGGCTAGCGATTCCACATAAACTACCCATCTAACATTCCAAAGCTCAATGAAAATCCAAGAGAAGACCCATAGAATCACGTAATGAATTTTCATTTATGGTGTTCATCCAACACCCTGAATGATGATTTGATTAGACTTCGTCTTTTCCAGAGAACGCTTACTGGTCCAACAGCAAAATGTTATATTGAATTACCTAGAGCTTCTTTTGATAACTTCACCATTCTTGCCACTACCTTTCTAACCCACTTTTAGTTACCTATCAGGTATGAAATTGGAATAGAACTTCTTACCAACTTTAAAAAGACTACCTCCACTCACATATCAGATCATATTCATGCGTGGCGTCGGCGTCGTCGAATGGTAAAGACATATGTTCCAGATCAGATTTTAGCTTAGTGGTTTATAAATTCCTTATTGCCATCTATCACTGAGGATGTGGCGAAAGGAGGAGTTGTCACAGAAGAGATAGTCATTGCTCGAGCCCAATATTTGGATATGATTTATACACAATTAGGCACACTTTATGACAACATTCCTGACACACCTAGACCAGCTTTTACCATTCCACCCCCTCCAAAATTGAGTAGGGACTCTCATGTCAATGATGGCGTGATCGGTTCCTCGAGCACACAAATGGTGAGAGGACCATCTAGTCAAACTCTTGCTATTTCTGGTCAAAATGCAAATTCATCTAAAAACACTCTTGCCTCTGAGATTAATGTCGTGTCATTTGACAAAAGAAAAAATCCAAAGCAACCAAGAGGCAAGAAGAAAGGGAAGAATAATAAGAAGAAACAGGATAATTCCACTCTTGAAAAATCATCTGAAACCCCTACTACGGCTAGGAAACCTTTTTATCCATGTTTGATATGCAATGACGAGAATTTCATAAGAGATTGTCCACATCAATCTGAGATTTCTAAACTTTTAAAGGCTTTGAATACCTCAGCGGTGCTGACAGATCCGTTTCCAAACCTAGAAACACATTTGGTTGCCATTGATAATGCTTCCACATCCCAAGTGCTTATGATATCCATCACAAATAAGCAAAATGATTTTTTGGTATCGACAAGGAATAAATATTATGGGAATCCATTTTCATCGAACAACTAGGCTACTGATTAACCTAGTACTTCGACCACAGCTTCACCAAAAGTTGTTCCATCAATTATTCCTCAATTAAAAATTAATCCACCGAAGGGAGTTGTACACAAATTGACATTTAATCCTTGTTATCGAGCAGCCCAAAATTATAATATAGTGGAAGATCTGGCTCAATCACCTTCTGCTATGTCAACACTTGAGGTATTGCAAAATTGTCCTTCCCAAAAGCAAGCTTTGTTATCAACGAAGGTGAGATCGATCCTACGGATTCCAATCTTGTTGTCTTTAATCATAGAGGATATATGCCATAGTTACCAGCACAACTCGCATTCCTTATACAGGTAAAAGCCCTCAACAAAAATGTTCATCAAACTATTATTGATGAGGGGGCATATACATGTATTATGTCAATGAGTTGTTGGAAATCTCTTGGTTCACCACCCTTGTCACGATCACCAACAACATTAAAAGCTTTCAATGGAAGAACATACACTCCATATGGGATTTTAAGTAGCTTGCAAGTAGAACTAGGGGGTAAAATAGTAGATATTGAAGTAGAAGTCATTGATGGACTCCTTGATTACAATATTTTACTGGGAAGGCCTTGGGTTTATGTTATAGTTGCGATTGTGTCCACATACATTCGAATGATTGCATTTCCCTTCAAAGGTGGAATCACAGTCATCGACCAACTAGCCTTTTTTGCTAATAGTTCACAAGCCAATGGAAGCATTCCATTGATACATGGAAATTCACAATCACTTCAAAATGTTGGAGTAGGTCTCCTAAAAGATCCTTCCTTGATGGGTACTTTTACCCTACTGTCACCATCTGGTTTCGCAGAAGTGGCAACAGTGGAAACTTGCAACATGATCTCTTCTACATCATTTGAGTTTAAGAAGAGTTCCAACTATTTTGAGAGTGATGATCATCACGAGGCAATGCCGCCAAGCACCATCAAATCTTTGTAGAAATCAATCTATTAGGATTGTGCAAAAAACCCGAATCCACACTCAGTGAGTGTTTGAGTAGATAGGTCTTTAGAATTGGTACCTCTTCCGATCCTTGGTCTCGTATACATTCTATGGACAAACGAATCATCCAATCAATGATGATAGGAGAGATGTCGTGGGATGATTATCATCATCGTTCCCACCTTCAAGATGAAAATTAAGATTATTCAAAAGAACTCAATCACCCTTCAATTGTTGATTTTTTTTTTTAATTTTGTAAATACAGTTGATTCCGAGCGAAATCTATCTAACATTGAAGAAACTATCTCCATCAATATTTCGACCAAACCCAATGTTGTAGAAAATAGTCACGTCGGTAAATCTTGTTCTCAATCAGAACTAGAAAATTATTGTGCTCTTTTTCATGAATTCAGAGATGTCTTTGCATGGTCTTATGAAGAAATGCCAGGCATCGAGTCAAGCATCGTTGAACATGAGATCAAGATGTATCCTAATGTCAAACTAGTATGACAACAACTTCGACCTGTTCATCCAGAGAAAGCCACTACCATTAAAGCAGAGGTTGAAAAACTTTTGCGTGTTGGCTTCATTTACCCTATACCTCTCACTGATTAGGTATCAAATATTGTTCCAGTGATGAAAAAACAAGGAAAGATAAGAGTGTGTTTCAATTATAGGGATGTAAATCAAGCATGTATGAAGGACAACTATCCTACACCCTTTATTAACTAGATTATTGATGAATGTGCCAGATGTGAAATCTTTTCATTCATGGATGGATTTTCTGGCTACAATCAAATCAATATCCACCCATAAGACCAATCAAAAACTACATTTATATGTCCATGGGGGACATTCGCATATCGTAAATTACCTTTTGGTTTGAAGAATGCAGGGGAAACATTTCAAAGGGCAATGAATTATGCCTTCCATGACATCAAGCACATAGTTCAATCGTATCTTGACGATTTTCCTACTCATTCGTGAAAATGGACTGATCACCCGCAACATTTGAGAGCCATATTTTTGCATTGTTGACACTACAAGATAAGACTCTGGTCGACTGCTTGGTTTTTTGGTTTCTAATGATGAAGTTCGACTCGATCTAATTAAGGTTCAAGAAATTCTTGACATGCCTCCACCTTCAAATTTGTTACAAATCCAGAGACTTCAAGGGAAGGTAAACTTTCTGAGGAGGTTCATTCCAAATTATGTTGAGTTAGCTAGAGGTTATACACGTCTTTTGAAGAAAGGGGTACCCTTCCATTGGGATCAGGTTGTGCAAGCTTCCTTTGATGACCTCAAAGATTCCTTAATAAAATCATCATTAATTGTATGTCCCCAACTATCAAAAAGACTTTTACATGTAGCTCGTCGCTACAGATACAACCATCAGTATGGTTTTAGCGCAAGAAGATAACGGAATTGAAAATCCTATATATTATTTAAGTTGCAATCTTAATGATACAGAAAGAAATTACTCTTACATTAAAAAGTTGGCTTTAGCAGTCGTTCAAGCTATACAGAGATTTCGACATGATATTCTCCTTTGCAAAACTACCATTGTATCAAATTGCAACCCTATGACATACATCTTGTCACGTTAATTGCTGGGGGGCAAATATTCTAAATGGATAGTCATTTTGCAGGAATTTGATCTAGAATTCATCAAATCCAAATCAAAAAAATCTCTTGTCTTTGCAAAGCTACTTTGTGACCTTCCCTCGTCCTCCAATGATTTAACATCAGAAGCATCAATCATGGATGAGTCTCTATTTCTGATATCATCAAGTGATCTATGGTATGGGGATATATTGGTCTATCTCTAGACCCAAGCTTTTAGGCCTAACACCTCTCACTCTAAACAAAGACGTATTCGATACCAAGCCAAAGATTATCTGATCATTGGTGATACGCTTTATCGTCGTAGTGTCAATACGATTTTATGAAGGTGCCTTACGCATGAGGAGGTCGAAAAATCTTTGAATGAATGTCATTCAGGTGCTTGTGGAGACATTTATCTAGTTACACAACTACACAAAAAATCCTACGAGCTAGTTACTTCTGGCCATCTATATTTAAAGATTACATACTTGCTATCAGAAAGTGCCATGCTTGTCAGATTGTTTTATCGTAAAACCAGATTACACCTGCACCACTACATCTAGTAGTTGTTGTTAGCCCATTCGCAAAATGGGGCATTGATTTCATGACATGTAACCCCATCTCGACCAGGGGTCATGGGTATATTATAGTCATTGTTGACTATTTTACTAAATAGGCTAAGGCAATGCCTACATTGAACAACGGCGACGAAACGGCTGCTCTCTTTTTTCCAATCATGTGGTTTCTAGATTTGGTGTGCCACAAGCTATAGTCACAGATCATGGGTCGTATTTTCACAATCACATGATGATTGAGTTAACTACTAAGTTAGGACTATCGCATGACAATTCTACTCCATATTAACCGCAAGCTAACAGACAAGTTGAGGCAATCAACAAAGTATTTAAGCGCATGCTGCAAAGAATGATTGGAGTCCATAAATGGAATTGGAATTTAATTTTGTACTCATCTTTGTGGGCATACCGGAACTCGGTGAGAAATGCGACCGGATTTACGCCCTTTCAGTTGGTTTATGGTCTGGAAGCAGTCTTACCAATTTAGTGTGAAATCTCATCCCTCAAGCTCGCAATCGACCTGCTACCCAATACTTCTAAAGAAGAGGCTCATTTCTTGGAATTAATTCATCTGGATGAAACCCAACGTGATGCAGCATTGGCTAACGAAGCACATAAGAAACACATCAAGGCACAATATGACAAAAATGTTAAGCCTCATGTCTTCTCAGAAGGTGACCTATTCTTGTTTTACAATCAAGATTCTGACAAATTAGGAGCAGGGAAATTTGAACCATTATGGATGGGCCCTTATATCATTAAGCATGTGTTGACGAAAGACGCCTACGAGTTAGTCGATTATGATGGGATTCCACTATCGTAGCCCTGAAACGGGTTGTATCTAAAATGTTACTATGCTTGATTAAGTGTAGTAAAACTCACTGTACATATGCTTTTGTTGCATTTTTTGTGTGTTTTCTTTTAGAGTTGTCATTTTGGTTAGGTAATCCACTTCACATTTGTTGCAGATTTCAAACTTTTTGGAACCATTTTTTGGGTATGCCGATGGGGTTAGTCGTAGCACACAGAACCTATCTTCTGTAGCCTAGGCCATCTTTGCTCCAAGTGGCAAGTTAGTGAGTTTCAGAGGGATAGGTATTGGTCGATCGACAAACAACATCGTTGAGTATAGCACATTGATTTAACTCCTCTCTGATGCCATTTCACATGGCATACGCCGAATCATTGTCAGGCTAGATTCACAACTTGTCATTCTACAAGTTATTGGCATTTATTCCATCCAGAACCCAGCTATTCATCGCATGTTCCTAAGAGCTATGATTTTGGAAATACATTTTGATTTCATTCAGTATCAGCACATTTCCATAAACTTAAACACATTGACTAATTCATTAGCAAACTATGTGTTAAATAGACATTTGCAAGATATGTAAAGAAAGAATTTCACATCAACATTTGCATAGGATTTCATCACTTCGCCAAAATAAAACTCCAAAAGTCAAAATAGATAGTTGTTTATAAGTTTTCACAAAATGTTTTATGTCCAAGACAAAATTGGTCATCTAACCCATAAACTCAAAATGAATGCAAAAAAACATCCTAGACTAGTGTTGATGGTGATAACAGGTCGTCGCCTATGCTATCATGTGTAGGAGCCTAGTCCAATGACTCAGTACACTAGTAGTATGGCATTGTAGCCTCATAGGTAACTTTTTAGTCTAGACATCTGGAATGCCAAGAGTTAATCCCTCTATATAATCCTACAACTATGCAATGGTCTCCACTATGTCTAGATCCCTAAGGACTTCCCTCCCTACAGCTTCTCCCGCTGGAACATCTACTTCCCGTGGGCGTGCCACTGATCAAACTGGCCATATTTCTGCACACACACATGAGTTTATTTAGTCTTGGTAACAATAAAAAAACACAAAAGCAATAGAAAACTACAAACAAATGATGTGGTCAAATCATTTTACCTATAGCACTCCACTGCTCACCGACTGGTAATGCCAAATCTGAATTGCCTCGGAAATCCATCCCTACATATGGATATTCCACAAACACCATATCCTAGTAGTTGAACCACTTGAAAAAGGCAGATGAGAATGAGACTTGTGACTGGCCAGCATGCCTAGTCATAAGGTCCACCCATCTCTGCATCTGTGGTTCTCTTGGTCCAGGCACTCCCAGTGAAATGTTCTGAGGTTTTGTTATGGACATATTTGGGCATTGCAACCCCAATCACATATGTCCATAAACTAAGGGCTTCTAAACCCCTAAACCTGTTGTTTCAAACCCTAAAGAATCAAGGTCAATTGATTACATCATTTCCCAGAAGTTCTCCCTGAAAACTGCTCAGAACTGGTCAAAATTGGACCATACATACTGCTCCATGTTGAGGGTGCGATGCATCTCACCTGTTACACATAAAGGGTGTGATGCATACTAAAAATATCTTCTGTAGGGTGCGATGAGCGAGAGCAGACAAATGACAGAGGCAGTTTTCTAGGTGGAAACCTAGAGAATCTTCTAGAAACTGCTCATATGACACTTGCCTCTTTGAATTCACCCAGGGATGAGTAAGAGATCATGAAATATCCAAGTGGAAGTAAGAACTATCAGTGAAATGACACTAATCAAAATCCTAGAAGCTGACTCACCCCCCTACAAATATCTATATATGGATCCCTCATCTTAGAGATCCAAAGGCTGGAATTTTGTATTTTGGAAGGAATGTTGTGGTTCTCTGTAAGCATTGTATTGTTGGGTGATCTAGCTTTTCATGAGGTGAAGAGGGCTTTCATGCTGGGAGGATGGCACTGGATCAGACAGTTGGGTTGTAATCCTCTCTTCTACTACTTCTTTCAATAAAGCTATTTGAGTTTTCCTCCATGTACTTGTATATTTCTGAATCTTGTATTTGTGTATGCATTTGTATGGTTAATGTACATCTGATCCTATATTATTTATGGTTACAAATATCTATGATTTTATGGTATTTTGCTTCTTTGACTCTACGGGTGTTCTTTGAAGTGAAACAAGTGAGAAAGGATTGGCGAAGCTCTATCAAAGGAGGGAGGAAACAATCAAGGAGCCAAGCGAAATACTATGGTTAGTGCTCTCTGCTTCTCTCTCATCTATCTCTCATGAAGGAAACACAAGTTACTTTGAATTGTTTGTTTCTAACATAGCTACCCATCTTAGTGGGACTAGCAGCTCTGAATAGACACTAGTTTTGTTGGAAACAAAATGGTGACTCCACTGGGAATGAATAGTTTCTTTGTTTGTTACTATTGTTTACTTCCTAAACTATGGACAGAGCCTAAAGTTAAGCCAACTAGCATTCGAACTTCTTTTGCTATGCAACTACAAAGTAGATCAACGCTGCTTCAGTCAATCTTAGGATTGGTTTATGAACTGAACATTTGACTTGCAAACATCCTAAGTGCCCTAGTGGTAGCTCAAATAACCTCATTAGATCAGCCCCCTATACTTTGTGTTTACTGCCTATCATAAGCTCGGCCTAAATCCCTGAACTTAGCTACAAACTATGGGTGAAAACCAAGCTCAGTCTCATCCCTGGACCATCACACTGTCTCTCATTGTTAGTCTGGATGCATCACACCTCTCGTGTGCTACAAGTGAGATGCATCCCTGTTTCCCTTAAGGACAAGTGCGATGATTAAATGAGATTGTTTCTCTCTCCAGATTTTGGTTTTTTATTCATTGTTTTTAGCTCTATTCAATAGTTTTGTTGTCTATGATCAGTATATCACTATTGAAAACTTCTTCCTTTACATTATTTAGCCTCCATTGATAAGGAATTGTGAATGTTTTTATGTATTTTTCATCATTTACATTCCTCCTTTGAAAAAAGTATCTTAATCGAACTGTCGTCTTTTGATTCGAAAGTGTCGCAATTGTCGTTTTCAATCAAGGAAAAGAGTGTCCTAAAGTGTTCCTCTTTTATATAGTCAATTACACTTTTGCCATTATATTTGATTTGAATTATCAATTCTTTGAAGTGTCGAAAACAATTTTCCATTCGAAAGTGAAAGTGTTGTCTTAGTCTTCCTTTCGTTTTTGAAAAGAAATTGCTAAAGTGTCACTTTGAAAAAAAGTAGTTCAGATCTGTACTTAGTTTTCTTTTTGTCATTCTCACATTAAGGAAATTGAAAAACAAATACATGCATGTGCATTTGCATTTAGACTGCATGTGGAAATTGATTTAGGAAAAGTGCATTTAGTGTGTGCTCTCTGCTCTCTGTTGAAAGAATTTTACTCTTCTTTCTTTAGTAGCTAGGATTTTCATTGCTAAAAGAAAATAAACGACTATTTATCATCTTAGATTGCATATTTAGGAATTGTAAATCTACATCACACGGTGAACCTTGAAAGGCAAACTTCTTAACAAAGATCAACTATAAAATAAACCTCAATGAACATAAAAATGCTTTGGAACCTAACGCACAACATCTAGAAGTCTAGGTTAGAGACGTATTCTGGCACGTAAAGCCTGGTAACTATCATTTTCATCGTAGGTTGGGTGATTCCTCCTCTTTGATATGACAAGTGCCAATACAGATTTGTGCTCCCACGTACCATCGAGTAAATATTGGGAGACCACAATAGGCTGATATCCTTTATCCTTAAGAAGTCATGTCTGCTGCCCTATCAATCACAATGCACTGAACACAGCATTCAAGAACATTGACTGTCGTACGTAAAGTTCTTGGTAATTGTTGAAAAGTGTGCAACAATAAATGCTTGTTGAGAATGCAACAAGATGATGGAGCTTAGTGAAAAGAGTCGCCTTCACTAGGTGGGCCCGCAGGCTATTTTTGGCGCAAGTCTATTTTTAGACTATGTCTATTTTTAGACATATGGATCATGTCTATGGATTGCAGGTTGCTGTTTATGGATGATTGATCAAGTTGGAAAAATAGATGGACTTCTATTTTTGATGAAAGGGTGAGTGATCAAGTCTATTTTTAGACT